>VYZS01095656.1:11652-25578 GCA_013400695.1 Neodrepanis coruscans | reverse complement strand
AAGCAGACAAAAGATGACACTCATGCAATGACAATGGAATAATCTTTCAGGAGGGAGACCAAAACTTGAACTTTCTAATTTAAATCCTCATAACTCCCTTCTAGCAAGCACCCCATCATCACTTTAATTGTAACATAGATGGCTTCACTGTTCTTAGATTTCCTTGTGTACAATTTTACATCATACATCTCAAAGGAAAAATGCTGCTTTTTCATAGATTCTTCTCATCTGTTTGTTTAGTTGTATTTTTTAAAATTAAAGCTAGGAAATGCTTTCAACCCTCATATTTGAGACATCTCCCTACCAAATTTCCAGTTTTGAGAACAGTCTCCTTCCTTTTTTTAAATAAGGTATTTTAATTGTGCAATAATTCTTACTGAAGGACTAGTTAGTGCATGAAAACACAAGCACTTGAAACTTAAAAAAAAAAATCAAAAAATGAAAACAAAAATAATCAAACTAACACTGCCATATCCATGGCAGCTACAGCATTCACTCTCCTCAGGCCACAGTCACATAGGGCAGGGATTACAGTCAAGATAATTGCTACATGGCAGTCATTTCACTGAATAAATTCAAAACCTCTGGAATTAATACATTAATTTCTAAGTAACATGAAAGCTGTTATGATGGAATTTATTTCCAGTTTTAATATCATTTTGCACCGTAAACTGCTAATTCCTTTGCTTTGCAATGAGAATTCCACTCCCAGCAAGACTTCCATGGAAATTAAAAGGCCACAGACTCCTTTTAGTCCTACAAAATAGTCTGTGCAAGCAAAAACTTGGAAAGAACAGCTATGCTCTCTGAAAAGCTTTCACAGCTTTATTTCTGCACTTGTGGAAATGAAGAGGAAATAATTGTCATCTGCAGCCACTGTCACAAGCTGTCTGGTACCTTGGTTTCACACGAGATGTGTGAGCTCTGTCCTGTCCCCAGGAGCTGCTGTGCTCCCACTGACCCCAGGCCAGCGGGGGCAGGGCGTGTCCCCAAGCTTCACTGCTGCTTCTCTTTCAAAAGGGGCAATCGAGATTTCTCATCTCTAATCACTAGAAACACAAACAAGTGCCAAAGCTTGCAGGAACTAAATATGATCCAGAAGACCACACACTGCTGAATTTGACTGAAACTGGCCAAAAGCTAAGCACTGAGGATAAGAAAGGATGACTAAAGGACAGGCTCCGATCACAAAAAATCTTGACAAGAATTAATCTCTGGGATCATTTAGATGCTGATGTTCAAAGAGTTTGAAGATTCCCACTACCACTCCTGAATCCTGCACTTAAAACCTGATTATTGCTGTGGTTGGCATTTGAACACTCACACAGACATAAAAGACTGCAAAAGAAGTGTCACTTAGCATTTTTAATGTGCCTTCAAATACATATGTTATTTTCAAGTAATGTCATGTATACACTGAAAACTTCTCACTAGTTTTAGAATCAAGCAATTTAATTCCCAATAAACATTGTCAGCTTTGTTTTTTAAAACCCCAAACTGCTAAAAAATAAATTATTGAACTGTATTACTGCACAAATTATTGCGTAGAAAACTAGAGCAGCTTTGA
This sequence comes from Neodrepanis coruscans, assembly GCA_013400695.1. NCBI lineage: Eukaryota > Metazoa > Chordata > Aves > Passeriformes > Philepittidae > Neodrepanis > Neodrepanis coruscans. The sequence goes on along the minus strand of VYZS01095656.1, from coordinate 24,011 downwards.
GCACTTTTTATTCTTCCTCTTCCAGCAAGTGCTGCTGAAGTGCAAACCTTATTCAAGATCCTTTGTTAGTTCTCTGTATGTTGTTTAATCTCACATTCCCTTTTAAATCCTCATCTTTCTCTTTCAGAGTACATTCTTCTTACAAGAGTTTGATGGGTTTTTCCAATTCTTCTCACTAAATGATTTCAAACAACAAAGGCACTACTGCATTTAAATTAGATTAAAACAAGTTAAAATTATGCACATACAAAATATCACCTATATATACACACAGTATCACCTGGAAGGCTTAAATATGGTGGATTTCTAATCACATTATAAAATCAAAATTTTTTAATTCAGTGGTTTCCAAACTTACTGGTAAAGATGACCACTGGCAAAAATTTGGTAGAATGACAGACCATTCACTCAACCATGGGCATGAGCAGAAAATACCAGGAAAATGAGAATGGTTTTAAGGGCCATTTACTGGGGCCAACAACAAGCAATTTAAGGTACAATTCCAGAAATTGCAGCATTTACAGTAACAAAACATTAAACATTTTGATGAGGAAGATCAACCTTTAAAACAATACTGTTTCTTTTGTGAAAAAAGATATTCAGATTGACCTGAATAGCTCAGTTCTGGGAATCTACAAGATGATATCCTTATTTGATGACTCTTCTCTCCACCCAAAAATTACCTACAGAATTTATGAGTTGAAGAACTGTTACCCTTTTAGAAAAACAAAGATCCCTTATAAATAAAAAAGTGTCAAGACTACAGACATATGATAAATCATGCAATGGTTGTTAGCTCAAAGAAGATTTTCAAACATCTGTCTTTTGGTACCAAATTTGGAGGAACAGACTCCCATCAAAGAGGAGAGAAGTTTTCTAAAGGCTTCCTGACAACACGCACTCCTGCCCTGCATGTATGAGTTCTGCTCTAGTATTTAAGATGTTAGGAACTATGTTTAAAGCATGGGGTTAATTCAGCCCCTTCAGCTGCTTATTATTCGCAGGTAAGGGACAAAGCCAGTATGTACTTAAAAGACTTGTGACTTTTCTGACAATAGAAAGGCAAAGGCTTAGCAGTTTATAGATAAAATGCCTACCAAAAAGAGCAGGACACTAATGCTGTCAAGCAACTGATCAAAATTTTATGTTTTAATCTGTGTTTGTTGACACTTCTGCATTCAGAACCAGGCACATGGAATAAACATAATCAAGCTTACCAGGCCCTGCACTTAACATCCCTTGTGTATGGTGGAAAAATGACTTACACCTTACTGTGTTGTCAAAATAATACTTTGGAAACAATTGCCATTGTAGTATGACTGCTGTCTGGAATGGATGGATGAGGTGTACTGCCAAAGGGTCATCATTCCTCCATTTTTCTAATGGTAAGCTCAGGTGTTTCTGAACTGTAAATTGGTTTTTGCATTTCGTAAATGATGTATATCCTTGGCAACCTGCAGACTTTTTATGCCCATGACACAAAAGAACATACTGTCTAAATGGTGACTGTAAAGACTGACAACTTCTCTGACGAATAGAGATAACAATCAATGCACCAATGCCTAGAAATTGGAAAATCACTTAATTCTTGTCTGAGAACTGCCAACAGCTGAAATATCCAGGAAAAAAACATATTAATCATATGTATATTTTGTCATTTTTAATCTTGAAACAATTAGAATATTATTGCAAGAAACTGTTTTCCTGGTTATTCCTCTGCTACATGATTCTTTATTTTATGCTGAAGTCCTTAACCTAAAGAACTCAGAGATATTAAAAATAGTACATTAAAAAGTTGATTTTTTAAAACAGATACTATTGATGCTAGAATGTCAACTCTGGAATTAATGAAAAATCCAAAGATTCCCAGTACAAGCAACCGTAATAAAAACAAACAAACATTATCCAAAGTTTCTGTAAAAAGGAAGAGAAAGAATAACCTGTCACTCATGTTCTCATCTGAGCCTTTTTGCTCCTCATATTCCATTTTGTCCTTATTTGCTTGGTTTACTTCTTCATTTTCTATAACTACTCCTTCATCCAGGATTTCCGGTCCTTGTCGAGCTGCAGACACTTTTCGTTTTTTCACTTTGCTCTTGGAAAACTCTGGGTGCTGGTATGATTTATTGTTATTGTCCATTTCTTGATCTCTGCTGTTATCCTGCTGCTGAGTTATTGTCAGTGCATTAGAGACTTCTGATGGCAGATCTATTGCCATCCGTTTTACCTTCCTTCTCCTTCGCAAAGTTCTGTTTCCCAAACTGTCAACAGCCAAATCTGGTTCATGCCACAGAGGTCTTTTGCCCCTAATGTTATTTAAGTTTGAGGAAGGCCTACGTTTAGCAACCAACAACTGGTCATCAGAGTCACTGTGGTCTTTCTTACTAGCATGATTCTCCCTGTAGTCCTTGTTTGATTCCTCTAAACTGGAATCCGAACCTTCACTTAAGCAGTGGCCAGTCTCCCAGGGATGATGAGTGGTAAAAGAACGTCTTTTTCGTCCCCTCCTTTTCCTGGCCTGACGCTTTAGGAGACAAGACACGCTTCTAGAATGATCTCCAGTATCAGCAAAACCTCCTCTGGCTTGCTCTGAACTTTCTTCCAGTGCTGAGACGAGATCATGAACCAGCTCCTCCATAGTCCTACTGAAATGCCTAAATATTTCAAGGGGGGAAAAAAAGACACATGAGAAAACAACAAATGAATCTGAAGTGTTGAGTATAAACTATAACAATTTTATTTGGCAAAACCATTTTAGTCACTTTAGGTAAGTTAGTCAATGCCCATCCTATAAAGATTATTCTATTTCTGCTGAGAGACAAAATCTCATCAACCAGTCCAATGCAGTTTGCAACATGTCACTGTACATTCCTTTTAACAGGTATCTTCTCAAACTTAGTTGAAAAGAAGAGGCAGGCAGAGTGTTCCCCCATATGTTTCTGGCCTCACTAGTATTGTTTGATTTTAACTTGCCTCATTACACTTTTATGATTTTCGGGGATTCCATGTGGCAAGAGCATCAACAAAGACCATTCAACTCCAATTGCAGGTAAGGAGCCCATTTTAAATTTACGAATGGGCCACGGAATATATATCCTTCCTTAATAGTACATCAAGGAGCTTTGTTTAAGAGTTGTCATTATGTTAAAACATTTCTAAGGATAATTATCTCTTGATGCTGCCTAAGTACCGAAATGAACTTAAGAGAGCAATTAAATGCAAAAATTACTTTTTTCTTAATAGTGACTAATTCCATCTTTCCAAATGGCTGATTTCTACTTGATTTCTTAAAAATATTGATTCAGCGAAGTTGAGAGACTACCCAGCTACAGATAACTCTAGAGTATTAAGTGCAAAGTTTCCTACCCCATGTAGGCACTTCCACCCACAGAATCACAACTTGCACAAGGAAAAAAAACCCTAAACACCCCCAGTGTCTGATTAAGGCCTAATACTTTAAAATGTTTTTCTTCTTCCTCTTCAGATTTCACTAGCATTTAGCATGTCTTTAACTCAGTATGCTTCAGTAAGTTCACCCATGCATGACATGAACATAATTACAAAAAAGAAAACATTAAATGATGCTGCTGAACTCTCATCCTCCTCTGAAGGCTGTGAACTCGCTCTGTAAACACAACAATCAGACTCTCACATCTAAGCACCAGAAGACCCCTTTTGCTGAGGTGAAGCAGAGAATTGTGTTCATGCTCTCTACTACATTACACCAACTAATACATATGGAAGACACTCCGAAAATTATGTAGAGGACGTTTAAAAGTAAGACTCTTCACTTCGTTTTAGAATATAAAGCAATGGTAGAATCAACAAAGGTTTTCTACCCACACTCAATGATGCCGTGGATGTGGAGAAAATCCTGACTCACAGGACACAGCCTCCCTCTGCCTCTTACCAAAAACTCCAAGTTAAAGGTACTTAATGGTGATGGCTGAATGGACAGACATGACCATAAGGTACAAAAATTTTAAATATTAATGGGGCAATCAAAGAAGAAATCCAAGGTGCTTGTGAAATATTTTACCTAAAGATATTCCATATTCTCCTTTTAAACCATTTTCAGAAATACTTATTTTAAACATTTCAATTGCAAGAACAATAAAAGCACAGAAAATCTTAGACACACAAGTTTATTTTGAATTCTCGAAACTACCATGTCACTTGCATTTATTTCCCATACCTCTTTTTCTGTCCTGCTGTAATCTCTAGACATATTACTATCTCTTAAATTAACATTTTCTTTGGCTCTTAGTACAGCAGAATTATGATATTGTCTTGTATTGTGGTGAGACAGCTCTGAAAGAATGCTATGCTTCCCCTTAATCCACCTGGTTTGCAAGACTCAAAACATCCATAGTCACATAAAAACACCTCTCAGAAGCAAAAGAAGCAACACAGCAGGAAAAGGATTCCAAATGAAGCAGTGACTTTCTGAAAATTCAGAAAGAAAAAAGAAAAGTGGAAAAGTAGAAGCCAATTAGCCTAGAAATTACTTCTAGACATGGCAGCAAAATGATGTAAAACTAATTCTTCCTTTGATTTTTCTAAGTTTCTATTACTGTGGCGGGTTTGGGAGGAGAGGGAGGTGCTTTCTTGCTTGTGTAGTAGGAATATACACATGATGCTCAGATGCATCAACCCTTGTTTCTCAGCAGCTGTAACTGCATAAAGGGGAGGCCACTCACCCCTTCAGCCCCTCTGCTGTTAAAACACCTGCAGACAGGTATCCTCGCAGGTGCACTTCGAAATGAGATGCCAAGCAGATTTAAGGGGCTTTCTAATATTTCTGCACTAAAATATCAGGAGCTATGACACCCCAACTGCAGCACATTTGGGTTAATTTGAGACATGAACTCCCCCAGTTGCCCTTCTGCCACAGACTTTTGCATCCACAGCAAACTGAGAGAAGTGGAGGTGCACCATAAAGTTAAGCAGTACGCTTAAACTTACACTTGGCTCTCAAAACAAACCGGTTTCTGCTAACCTGCCAGAATATGCACTAGCTTATATAAATCTTTTGCAGCCCATTCTGAAAGTGCCCCTGCAGCACAAAGCAAAAGGGAAAGAGGAGACAGGGACAGTAATGTCTTGCACCATAGTTTATGATTAATTCCTTCAATTTGGTATCCCTAATCTGTATGGTAACTGCATCACTAAAATCAATGTAGCTCCTAGAGTGGACGTGCCAATTTACACCAGATAATGGTGTAAACATGGTGGTAAAGTTGCCTTAGTTTCATAAAATACTTCAAACACAACATACCCAGTGCTGATATTTATACCTGAACAAAATTTGCCTTGAACTTTTCCCAAAATACTGTCAATACATTTGGTGCCAGATCAAAAGATGAAAGTCAAGAAGAGTGAACACTCTTAAGTGTTTTTGAAGTAAAGGGATAACAAGATTCTTAAAAGGTCCTGAGCAGTGAAGTGACTTAATTTGCAGCAGCCTGACTTCGAATATTATGCACTTCTGCAATTAATCTTTTCAATTGATTATCAAGTCTCTTCATCGTAGCTCCCAAGTTAAGATTTGTAGATTGACCTATCTACCCTAATTTTATTTATTTTAAATTTACCCAATCTGCACAATTGACCCGATTTACCCTAAAAACTGCAGCAATAATCCAATGTATAATATAACTGTATCATAACTGCATTACTTCTTACACAGACTGGACAAATTAACTTTATAATTATTTCAACATGTTTCCATCAGATGACTATAAGAATTTCTTAATAAATTTGGGTCAGTGCAAGCTCCTTTGCAATAGACTGAGAATAGAAACACAAACCCCTTCACCTTTTTATTCCCACCACACTGTCAGCATGCCAATGGTCCACATTAAAAGCTAAAAAACCCTTTTGCTTAATTTTATTGGTGGTCTCTGCCATAATTGAGGGGGGAACAAGTCAGCAGCAACCACAGAGGTTTCAAATTAACTGTTCTATTCTCCTGAATGTTGGAGATATTTCTATTATAACATAATGTATCAGATAAACTCAGCTTTGAAACTTTCTCCATTGTTCATAATCTGCTGTCGAGCTTGTGTCCCAAAACTATGGAGCAATTTTAATAATTCCTGCAGATGGTACTGTAACAAAAATATTTGCATTTGAAACAAGTTGAAAAATAGCTATAACTATTAAAGACATTACCAATGAGTATCAATGGTATTCAGGAAGATAGGAAATTTCAACAGTTCTAACAATGAATGTAGAACAACATATTGAGGTACATAAAATATTAAGATGAGCCACAGTTTAGTTTTACTCATGTAAGGCTATAAAAATTCTCTTATAGCAACAGCCCACAGCTAGCAATAAACTGTAATGTCCTCACTAGGAGAAGATTCTACTTTACAACAAGAAAATCTAGTTTGCCTACACTGACCTTTACATTTATCTGAAGCAATTCTAATGTAGTTCACCAAAGGCTGACCCATTTCCTCTCAAACCTTTACCAGAACAGACAATATAAGTACTGTTTGCAGAAAACAGTGTAACTGCTTTCACCTGCTCCAAAACAGATCACACAACTTCTGTTCAGTATGAATACTGAAATTGAAAATCCTAATGGAAATAATGAGCACTTTTTCAGTGAAAATTAAGTATCATTTGTGTTTACCTCCTACCTAAAGCACATAATGCAGAGCTCTGACTACTCATAGAATATTTTAACAAAAATTAAAAATTAAAATCAATTTAGTTGCACAACTCTTAAGGAGAGGCATTATCTCTTACCAAACCAACAGCTGCATTTTACATTTCACTTTCTAGTTCGACACCTTTTCCAGTTAAACAGGTCTGGGGTTTCTTGCTGCTAAATTTATGCTGCATCTGTGCCTCATCAATTCTGAAAAGAACCATGAGTTTCACTGCCTTCATAACACACCTTGATCAGAAGCTAAAACCACAAGAAATATCAAATAGTTCCTTCAACATCAGGATTATAAAACCTGACTTCCTCTAATCTTTTCCCATCTGGATTCTGTGACGTCTTGTAACACAGCTGTACTCACAATGTACCTTTATCTTCAGACAGGAACTAATTTGAATCCCATTCCTCCAGCTCAGAAGTTATTTTCACAAAGCCTTAGAAACATTAGTTTTGAGATCTCTGCTTCATTAATGAATGCGACAGAAATGTGGACTGAACAGGTGCAAGTATTTGGGAGAGAGCAGAACATGATAAATCTCACTGCCTCGCCTGTAGAGTTTACGGCTTCAAAACAAGAACTATCATAGTTCTTGGGATACATAAAGGGGAAAGCAAAATGAAGCAACACAATTGAGTTAAAACTATTAAAAAGCTAGCAAGAGACTATGGTAGATTAGGAAATAACTGATAAACCTATGTTATGTAGAAGGCTATGTAACAAGTATCAGGACAGGAGGTAATGATCTCAAGTGGCACCAGGGGAGGTTTAGATCAGAGATTAGGAAAAATTTTCTCACTGAAATGGCCAGGCATTCTGGCCATTACTCCCCAGGGATGTGGTGGAACCACCATACCTGAAAGTGTTCAGAAAACCATGTGGATGTGGCACTTGGGGTCGTGGTTTAGTGGTGAACGCGGCAGTGAAGGGTTAACAACTGGACTCTACCTCGGAGGTCTTAACGATTCTATGATCAGAAACTGAAGCTGTGGCTAAACTCCAGTTTAACTAAACTATTTAAACTCACTTGTCACTCTCCATGAGGACGTCAAAGCACCCGTTCCACATCCACATCTATTTATGAACCTAGGCACTGTCTGCTGGACAATCAGGTATGTAAAGCTACACCAGGACCAAAGTGTATTCCACCCCTTACTGACCATTGCTGAGGGGCATAACAGCCAGTTACCAAGAACCTCCACACTCTCCCACTTCGGAGGATCCTGCTTCTTTCAAAGACTGAGAGCCAATTNGCAAGTATTTGGGAGAGAGCAGAACATGATAAATCTCACTGCCTCGCCTGTAGAGTTTACGGCTTCAAAACAAGAACTATCATAGTTCTTGGGATACATAAAGGGGAAAGCAAAATGAAGCAACACAATTGAGTTAAAACTATTAAAAAGCTAGCAAGAGACTATGGTAGATTAGGAAATAACTGATAAACCTATGTTATGTAGAAGGCTATGTAACAAGTATCAGGACAGGAGGTAATGATCTCAAGTGGCACCAGGGGAGGTTTAGATCAGAGATTAGGAAAAATTTTCTCACTGAAATGGCCAGGCATTCTGGCCATTACTCCCCAGGGATGTGGTGGAACCACCATACCTGAAAGTGTTCAGAAAACCATGTGGATGTGGCACTTGGGGTCGTGGTTTAGTGGTGAACGCGGCAGTGAAGGGTTAACAACTGGACTCTACCTCGGAGGTCTTAACGATTCTATGATCAGAAACTGAAGCTGTGGCTAAACTCCAGTTTAACTAAACTATTTAAACTCACTTGTCACTCTCCATGAGGACGTCAAAGCACCCGTTCCACATCCACATCTATTTATGAACCTAGGCACTGTCTGCTGGACAATCAGGTATGTAAAGCTACACCAGGACCAAAGTGTATTCCACCCCTTACTGACCATTGCTGAGGGGCATAACAGCCAGTTACCAAGAACCTCCACACTCTCCCACTTCGGAGGATCCTGCTTCTTTCAAAGACTGAGAGCCAATTCACTGGCAACACATTCAAAGTAAATCTGACATGCAGACCAAAGAAACTCGATACAAGTGTAATTTGCAATTTTCATACTATAACATTCAAAAATGTGGCAGTATCAGACTCTTACAGAAATTAAATGGTTTTGGCTTTTATATAAGACAGTGTGAACAGCTGTAAAGGCTGAGGACTCTCAAGATGAGCCAGGACACTAAGTTGGAGCACATCTGTATCTGAAAAGGAAAAAACAAATCCAAAATCCCAGGCTGTTTTTCATCTACAAGGTATGCCAATGCTCCTTTTTTTGCCATATGTGTGTAAATAAATCTGTTTCAGACAGAAAAACATACAAAAGTATGGAGGATTTTGAAATAATTAAAATTTATGAAAGTCATTGTTCCTCAGTTAAAGACAGTTATTACACTTGGCTGCAAACGTCTATGAACCTTTTCTATATCAAATATACAGCTCTCGTATATTGAGCTGCATACAATTAACTACCAACATTTTATCCCTTCAATCACACTACACATGAATTCTTGGTACCAACTCTGTATTTCAGACAACTGGAGCTTCCTTACACTTGTGCACCAGGACAGGCTGGGGGCCAACCTGTTGGAAAGCAGCTCTGTGGAGTAGGATGTGGGTCCAGGGGAATAACAAGCTTTTCATGAGCCAGCACTGTGCCCCTGTGCCCAAGCAGACCTGGAAGAGTGTTGCCACCAGGTCCAGAGAGGTGATCCTGCCCCTCCCCTCAGCCCTACTGAGGCACATCTGGAGTGCTGTGTCCTGTCCTGGGCTCCTCAGTACAACAAAGGCATGGACATCATGGAGTGGGTCCAGCAGAGGGCTACCAAGACAATTAAGGAGCTGGAACATCTCTGATGAGGAAAGGCTGAAGGACATGGGCCTGTTCAGCCTCAAGAAGACACAACTGAGAGGGGACCTCATCAGTGTCTACAAATAGCTGAAGGGAGGGTGTCAGGACAGATTCAGGCTCTGCTCAGTGGTGCCAAGCAACCGGACAAGAGGCAACGGAGAGAAACTGATGCACGGAAAGTTCCACCTGAATATGAAGAACTTCTCCCTGTGCAGGTGACTATGCACTGGGACAGGTTGCCCAGAGAAGTTGTGGAGTCGCCTTCACTGGAGATACTCAAGAATCTGGACACAATCCTGTGCCATGTGCTCTGGGATGACCCTGCCTGAGCAGGGAGGCTGGACCCCACTGGGGTCCCTTCCAACCTTAACCATTCTGTGATTGTGGGATTCTGTCTCACACAAGAAAAAGTATTTGAGGAATGATGGCATTTTATAAGTGATTATGCTGCTGATCCCCCTAAAAATTACGGCCAGGCTGACTTGCAGTAAGTATATCTGACTTCTCTACAACTGCTGCTTATCTAAAAAGGCACAACAATAAATACTATCAGTCTACTCATATTTAACAGTGAAAAAGTGTTTAGTACAGAGCAATGGCACAGAGTCAGAAAGATGCTGACATGAACTACATTTAACAAGGCTCTAACACAAATGAATTGGTCAGCCAGAAATGAGATTTGGAGCAACTTATCATGAGAGGGAGCAATTCTTGCAATCCCATTGCTGCCATTTACTGATATGCTTGCCCTTTTCAGAAGTATAACTTCATTAATTAGTTGTCAAGGTGCAGAATTACATGAACTGTCACATGGTGGTAATACCCTGTAGCACCATAGGCATGATCAGAGTGCCCACTAAGTACCCAAAATGCAAACTACTCCTAAATTGCCGCATGTATTCACAATTAAAATGAAAAATATTCAGCTTCAGAGGAGCTTTACCACCCAAAAGGAACAATTTTACTTTTTGCCTGTTCTGAATCTACTCATCCCTTTAGGGTCTTAATGTTTTTAGAAAGCAAAAGCTCTTCATTTTCTACATCAAGTATTACACACTGAATGAAGTATTTTCCTGCATCCCATTCCAATAACCGACAACTCCTTTAATAGACAACTTCTGAAAGAACTTATGCATATGAACAGGAGAGCAGCCCTGAGGAGCAGCCAGATTTTTAGCAGATCTTCCTTCAGAACTGCTAAACTAAGTGCTGTAGATAACATTTCAGTATTTTCCTCTGTACTGAATTCCTCTGGGCAGTCTATTTGCACCAGCAAAATCACTTCTGTCTGATGACAATTACAGAAGACTGTGTTTACACCTCATGTTGCTGAAGACCATTTCAAAAGCCTCTGGAACTAAATTACTTTATGACATGAAACAGCAAAATTGAAAGACAAATGACAGGTCACATTTAATGAAATCTTTCTTAAGAGTACAGTCACATGTTTGGAATGTCTTAGTTAATGTTTCTACTGTTTGTACTTCAATAAAAATACTTGTGCCACTCGAATATACCTCATTCTCTGAAACATTCTGAATTGCACCAACAGAAGTTAACTTATATCTACACCAGGCAAATTTGGATGCCTAGCAATACTAGAACACTTCTTCTAGCAAATAAGTATATCAGAGCAAATAAAAACCTTCCTTGAAAGTTTTCTGATGTAGAAAAATGTAAAGAAGCCACAAAACACCCACAGGACACACAAAAAGAAAAAAGGTGGTATCAGCAGAAGTGGAAGAGAAATGGAGTTTTCTATGTAACAAAACAAAAGTGCTGAGCCTTTCCCTTCCTCTTCTTCCCCACACCCCGGAGAAGAAACAAACAAAGGAAAAGAAAAGGAAAGAAAATCTATTTCAGAACTGGGAAATCTACGAGTAGGTATCTGTATACATAACACAACCTCTGAAAAAGCCTCAACGCCTCAAATTATCCAGGAAAAAACAAACAAACAAACAAACAAATCCCACAATCTGCTCCACTTCCATTAATAAACTATACCTAACACATCACAAGATACGTAACAGTTCAGGAAGAAAATTAAATGCTCCCCAGCTGGTTGTTTGGGACATTTTACTTCCATCAAGTGTCTCCACTACCAGTCTTTGCACCTCCAAGGCCTTTTAGCAAAAGTGACTTTTTCTATTCTGTCACTCGGTGTCCCCTACTCACAGCGCTAAAATAAATAACAATGTGGCCTTTGGGGTCACTGTACTAGCACAGAAATTACATAAACCAGCGGATTTGGGAACTTTATCGCAGGAGAACCGCCTGCAGCACTTGTTGATTCTTGGTTTGCAACAAAAAGCCCTTGAGAGCAGCGAGCACACGCCGGCGGACGCTCCGCTGCACACACTGCGAGGCCGTGGAGAGCCCGCCACCCTCAGCAAAACCCAAACACGCGGCAAACCCTGACCAAGCTGGGGACTACAGTTCTGATTCATGGTTTGCCCGCCGCGCTTCTCCAGCAAGGCGCCAACACTTCCCCCTCCATCGCTCCGCTCGCTGACGACCCGCACCTGCACAGCCCCGGGCGGGCACTGACCCGACCCTCCGCCCGGAGCGGGGGCTGCGCTCGGCCCGGCGCCGCCAAGCCCCGCACACGGCGCGGGCACCGAGCCCCCGACCCTCCCGTCCCGTCCCGTCCCCTGCCCTCCTGCCCCAGGCCCGGGCTCACCAGCTCTTCCCCGTCGCCTGAGCTCGGGTCGGGGCAGCTTCGGCGACCCGGAACATGAACCCGGCGCCTCCCCCGGCCGCTCCCCGGGGAGGCTGGCGCCGCTTCGCAGAGACTGTGCCGAGGGCGGGCCGGGGCCGGG
>VYZS01095647.1:28565-48240 GCA_013400695.1 Neodrepanis coruscans | reverse complement strand
TAAAAGGGAGGAAAGGGGGGAGGGGCGCGGTTTTGTAATCTTCTTGAGTTGTTCTCCTCAGTCGAAACCGGGCAGAGGTTCAAGGCTAAGGGGCCCTCAAGACCACACGCTCCCTTCTAAATACCGTGGAGTCCCTCCGCCGGGCTCCGAGGGAGAGAGAGAGACAAGCACTATCACCAGAGCGTCCTTACCCCAAACGAAGGCCCTGAAAAAAAAATTTATTTATTTGATTTGTCTGTTTTGCACTTTATTTGTCGGGTTTTGGTGTTTGCGCAAAATAAACGGTGATTTTTTTGTGTGTTCTCTTCATTTTTGGGGTGTGTTTGTGACTTCTCTCAGAGTCTCTGCTCCAAAATCACTGAATTTGTGGTAAAACCACCACAAGAGGTAGGCAACAAAAGAGTGCAAATGAGACAAGAAAGTGGTAATATGGGAGACAAAACAGTTCTATGGGAAATTTTGTTTCTTTTCTTCATATTATTGTTAATTGCAGAAGTATGGCACTGAATTATACTGTATTATGGGCAGACATCAGATATTTATCTCACTTTTGATGGCATCAGGTGTTCGATTTTCTTCCTTGGATTCTTTGATAATTACCTTTGACAATGTACAAGTAAGCTCAATTATGTAATAAACATTAATTTTTCGATAGTTAAGATGATGTGACTTCATGGCCCATGACTGTGGCTCTTGGTAACAACAATGATTAAATAATACTGAGGTTAAATGAAAGTTTACTTGAATGTTTCTCTCTGTTCTGGAAAGATTATTTTTAGCAATGAGCTTCATACTTCTTCCAGATTAAATCTTCAATTTTCTAGGACAAAAGTCTTTGTCTCTGAGTAGGTTTTTTGCTATACATTTCAATCAGTTTGTGTTATTTACCAATATTAAAGAATTCGGATATTTTAAATTGTGCTATTACAAAGAAGATGCTACTTGTCCCATCAGCATTGGATGGCCACCTTATGTGCTCTTTATTTCAATTAGAATAGGTGCAAATACTTGCACAGGGAAAAGACACAGGGCAGCCTGGCCAGATAGAGTTGAATATGTGGTGATAGAATTAATATGAGGTGTTAGAATTAATGTCTTGTGAAAAGATAACTGTTTTCAAAGTTATGTGCTGTGTTCTACATGGATAACTAGTAACTAAACCCTTCAAGCCTCTTACACATCATTTCTCTAAAGGTCATATTTGTTACAGAGATTTTTACCAGACACTTGCATTTCTTAGCAGGCAGTTGTGTTTCTTGGGATTGAAAGAACAGGAATTTACAGTCCTTCCTGCATTACAGAACAGGCAGGAGCATTGCATAGAATAGAGATGTACTATAGAAAACATGAACTGATCTACTGTATTTTGCATTCTTTCTTCTTGAAAGACTCAAGTGTGGCTAGAATTAAAGATCTTAGAAATAAATGCTTTTGTGATTGTTCATTTACACAGTGGGTTTTTTGTAAAATTGCACTACTAAGGTCCATACCAATTTTTTGGTTTTTCATTTTTTGTCTTGGTGTGAAAGAAGTGCTGGCAAAGAAATGCAATTATATTAGAAGGGCTTCCGTGAAACATATCATACCAGCAGTATGGAAGTCTGTGGTCAAACTAGGACTCAGATGATAAAGATAACCATTCATGAACAATTCTGTCTCAAACCCTGTAATTTATGGTTCACAGGAATTCTGGTCCAAATGAGTTAATACTGGGGCACTGTTCCATTTTTAAAATCTTGTCTAGATTCAGAGGGATGAATTTTAAGTGTAAAGTCTGACTCTATGGATGGTAAAGAGCTGTCTAAGAATGAGTAGGTTTTTTCGGGTGACAGATGCAATCACTGTTTCCATGAGGTCTAAACACTGAGGAATGGAGTGGATTACTGCTGAGAATTATTTGATTTTTTTTAAGTTGATTTAGTGGTTGAAAAAGTGTTTTTCAGATAATTGTTGGAATTGAGCCAATACAGTGTCTACTGTGAGCTCCATATGTTAGATGATAGATTCTGATAGCAATGGATACAAAGCAAAGGGAATTTTGGAAGAGGGACTCTATATTCTGCTCTAGTGAATTGCACAGCAGAGAGTTTTTCTTGCATTCCTTAATCTCTGTAGAAGAGTAATAACCTAAGGGAAAGAAATACACTTCTGTATATAAACAGATGGATCACAACTATCTTCCACTAGCTGGGAGCATGATAGAGCCTTTTCTCATTTAGCAGTTGTGGGAAAAGCAAACTCCAGTCTGTAGGATAGAGAATTACCTGTTGTCTACTAAATTTCCTAGTAGCTTCAGTTATTTTGTCCCCTAGGTTGTAATGAAATTTACTCATAGTGCAACAAGTGCTATATTCCCCTCTAGAGCTACCTTTGTAGTGCAGTGCAGGATTGTCATGTTTGTCCTCCTCTTCCAAAGGTGACTGACAGGTGATGGAAACATTAATGAACTATCTTTACCTCTGAGTCTAGGCCTTCCTAACTACACATGCTTTCTAAATGCTGTTCTATCAAACTCTGTTTCCTCCAAGATTTTCCAAACTGTTATTTTCCCCTCACTGCTTCCTTCCAGTCAGTCTGCTTGCCTTTACCCTTCTGTCTATAACTCTGGTATGTAACCTGCTCCAGGTGGGAACTTAAAAGGATGAGGACACAGGAGAGGAATGTTTTTGGTAGCAAGAGAAGTACTTTGGGCATGCTTTTTCCTCCTTTGGTGGTTCCTCATAGGCATCTCCACTTGGACAAAAGCTTAGGGTTTGAATTCCCTTGCTGAAAGAGACTATAAAATGCAAATTTCTCAAACTGCTGTGAGATGCAGGTGAGACAAAGAGCCAAGTGATATTAGTATTAGGGAAAATAGCCTTTTTAAAAATACCCTTTTTAAAAATAGCATTCATCATTCTGTGTAATGTACTTGCTTGTGTGTGTTGAGAAAGAGGGAGTAAACTAATAACCTACCATCTTAGGAAACCTGTTTAAGGAGTTGTTTTCAGTATCTCTCCACTGAGTGGAGTTGACCACATATTAGTATATTTCCTCTGTGAAATGGATGTATTTTCTATTATTATTTTGTCACACCAGAGCCTGTCTGTTGCTTGCTGTGATTCTGCTAATATTGTGGCACCTTCATTCTGCTGCTCTCTGGAAGCAGTTACCTCTTGTCTACAGTGTCTTAGGACAACGATGACCAGAATACTTTTGCTCCAAAGGCTTTTGCGGTTTTTTTGCTAGCTTTGACAGCATTTTTTACGAAATCCCACTTTTATTTATGAATAAAAAACATTAGTTTACAGAAACAAAGACACCTGAGAGATGATAATTGTTGCAAAGATATAGTATCAGAAAAATAATGAAACAGAAATGCGATTGATGAGGGTTTGAAGTTAAGATTGCTTTCTCTTGAAATACTATATTCTTTTCATTGCCAGTAGAGCTGTGTTGGTTGATTCTGAAGTGAAGATGTGATTAAACTGGGCAAGAGCTCATTCCTGGGTACCTTTCCAACTCCAAAGAAGAAAACAGGATAGAGGAAAAAAACAAATAGTAGGCTTTACAAATGAGTAGGCTTTTGCAGGGAAGTACTGTGAAGAAGTGACAAATTCAGCTTGAGTTTGTGCTTTAGGCTATTTCTACACAGTTGCCTATACATAGCTAATAAATTCAGCTAGCCACTTGTTCAGTTGATACCAGTTAGCTGACAACTTATTATCAGCACCAAGCTATAAGTGAAACAGTAAAGTTCATTTTTCTTAAACCTCACCCCATAATTTTTTTTGCATTCTTCCTTTCAATAACGTTCTATTCTCTAATGTTGTTGTTCTGTACTTTGCTTGTCCTGTTTACTCTAGCTGTGCCCAGAAAACCCCTTGCAAGACAGTTCCCATTAATGTTAGAAACTGACTTCCAAAAACCCAAGTTTTTAGAACTTACTATTTATTATAAATGATCCTGCCTCATTTATAATTAAGAAATCAATTTCCCGATAGTATTATGGACATTTCAGAAGACGAAGTTATATCCATAAAGCTGGTGGAAGTCAATATCAGTGATAAAAAAAATTACCTGTCCAATTGAATATATATGGATGTTGATAATAATTACATGATATGGCCTGCTTGAAACTGCTAATACTCCATCACTCTCATGACAAAAGAAAACTACTGTGATCAGCATCAGAAATGATTGAGTTCTATTGCAAAATATTTATTTATTTTTGAAGAACAAGTGTTCGCTTGTGTGAACAGCACACATTTTAGGATTATGCTAAACAAGCAACCTCAAGTTCTTAATGTATTTTAATTTTTCCTCTTGTAGTTGAATGTTTGTTCATTCGCCCAGTCTGCGTCACTAAGGAGCTGTTTTCCCTTGTCTTCCATTCATGGCCCAGTGAAGGGCTAAGTGTAGTCAGTGTGTGTCATGCCTACTCAGTGTGGAACATGTGTGACCCTATGAAAATCTTGCATGTTCTATACAGAGCTGTACCCAATTCAAACAAGGTGTACTGCAAGCTATGGAGCTGCTGAATATGATGCATCATGGATCATTCTTTAAAAAGATATATTTTGAACTGTTTTCCAAAGCTTTATGCTTTTTATTATGTTTCTAGTTGACTCTTGCTATCTCAAACCTCAAATCTCTTAAATTTCTCTTTTACTGTTTAGACAATTTGGCTGCCTGCTATTAGGTATCTATAATTGAAAGAGTTGACATTTATATGCTTTCTGGAGTTGCACAAATGAAAGGAATTCAACATTTTAAAACCATTCAGCAGTGATAAAATTGGATAGATCCACAATAACTCATGATATATATAGATTTCATGTTTCAGACTTCATGCTGGTGTTCTTTTATTGTTAAGTTGTTTGAACATATATAGCTATCATTTTAGCAAACAACTCTTCAATTGTATAAGCAGTTGGGCAGGAAAGCTAATTTGGCAGAAAGCATGGAATCATATGCATCAATAACCATCTTTATAAAAATCTTTATCATTGGAGCTGAGAAGCTTTCACATTTGTTTATGACAGAGCGTTGTAAAAAGTTTCTCTCTCCTGAGAGAGGGAAATGACACCAGGTCGTTACTGTCCTTCACAGAAACACTGCGGGGAAGTACTTACTCCTAATACTTCTTGAGTCAAGTTCTAAAAATAGCTTTTTAGAAACAGTTATTCTGGTCATGTATCTCCAGTAAATTAAAATTCCAGAAAAATGCTAGAAAATAAAAACTGCAAGTGTGCAGTGTGCAGTGCACACTTCAATGTGTCCTTAGTTATCGTTTTTTTATGACCTGAGGTAATCTGAGTGAATTTCAGATCAGGGTGTATGAAATGAGATGAATTAAGGTCTGCTCTTGGAAGCTGTTATTCATCAATCAATTAACTCAGATTTTTTTAAAATTCTCATCTTTCTGCTTCAACTATATTGAATTAAAGTGCGACACCCAGGCAGTTAAATTTTCTCCTTGAAATACATACCTTGATACAGTGTTTGAACATCCATATGCTTTCTGAGGTGAGCAGATGTGGCCACTTCTACTGCAATGTGAAGTAAGAAAACATACTACATCTCTTTTCCTGGAAAAAGGCAATAATCCTCCACAAAGATATTAATTTTTAAGTAAGATTGAATTTATATGGTTGGATGAAAAATAGCTGGATTTTCTTAAAAGCAATATAGTCTTCTTTTTGTAATTGATGCTGTATCATGTATTTATAGTCTGTTTAATTTTTAAATGTGAAATTAATCTTGAACTGCTGGCTTAAACTAAGAAACATGATGCTTTAAACACAAGGTCGGAAATGCATCTTATTTCTCAGATTTGCCTGAATTATTACAAGATATTCTAGATTAACACAGGAGTTACTGACTGAAGAGCCCTCCACAGTAGATAACACGTTTTAATGGTCATGTTTTAATGTTCTATCAAAATATTGTGCTATATTTTCCATGTTTAGCTGGGGATTCAAAAACTATAGGAAGAGCTTAGAGTTTATTTTTAGTAGGTCATATGTTTTAGAACATTTCTATATGCATTTCGATTTAGAAACAGTAATGTTAAAATATTTAACATAAAGTAATTTTCAATGTGCCTTTTATCCTTTTCTTGGCAATACCATCATAGTGTATGATCAAAGAGTACATTTCAGTATGTTAAAGGTTTTTCTGTCAGCATAATATGCTGCTTTATTAGGCACAGTCTTTTCAGATATCCCCTATGGTTGACACAGTTCAAGTGAGATGAGATGTACGAGAACAGTGGTGGGTTTAAATAAAGCTCATCAGTTCCCAAAATTGCTGATTTTATTTGCACGTCTATTTTATATGTGCAACACAAGCCCAAAGTTTAGAAAATTTGCTTTCCCAGTAAATACATAAAGTCGTGAGAGCTGATACTTAAAATTTCCTTGTTTGAAAGGAATTCTGTTTAACATAGTTTCAGTCTTGCTTGAGTACTTAGCTATAAAGCCAAGCTGGAAAAGACAGATTTATTGTACTAACAGCTGCCACCACTACTGGTAAGTGCTCAACATCTGACTTCTCTAGCTGCTGTTAAATCACGTACAATTCCTTGGGCTGGGAAAGTAAATAAAAATAACTGAATGTAGCAATCTGTGTGAAACCAGGGGGAAGAACACAGGTTGCAGGGGGATCTGAAAGAGTATGCATAAACTGATCTGGATGCACGTGGCTTTGGTGTTAACTGCAGTCTCAGCACAGCTTTTTCAAAAGCCAGATTAGTGTTATAAACTTGGAGTCCTCTTGTATTATGGTCTAGTACATGGTGCAGGAACATGTCAGCAACAATAATTCCAGAGAGACACACCTTCCCCTTCAAATATTATTAAATGGAATATCAAGCTGGGGATAAACAGATGGCCTGGAGGGACTTGTAAAGAAGGGATGGTGGATTTCCAGACAAATATATCTACACAAACAAGGAAGTGGTTAAAAAAGTAATCGAGTGTATGCACAAAGGAATAAAGATGAGAAAATGACAGTAAAGGTTTTCTTTACTATCCTTTTGGGAATAGATAGAAGGGAAGCAAATAAGATGATGTGGTGTCTGAAACATTGGGAAGACTGAAAAAAGTGCTTACTGAGTAATGTGACATCCACAGAAAGAGATCATGGACAGGAGGTTGTTTTTCTGGTTTTGTTGTTTTCTACTTAAAGCCAAGCAGAAGAGGAAATAATTGTAACATGAGCTCTTTTAGCTGTGGAAACTCTGGAAACATTAAAGATTCCTTATTATTGACAGGTTTTTATGTGACAGACAAGTTTCTCACAGGAAACATTGTCAAGAGACATACATCTAGTGCAACATCATTGCTTGCACTAACCACAACAGTTGCGTTATCCTGGGAAGGTATCAAAGTAATATTGGATACTAGGAAAAAAAAGCAGACCAATTTACTGGCTCACAATATAGAAAATGAGGATTTAGGAGACATTGAGGCTGATGCTGTGATCTAGGGCAGATATCAGAAAGCAGTATGAAAAGCAGGAAGAACAAGTGCATAGTCTGTGGACAGATATAAGGACTAGAAATACTTCTCCCAAACCTGAAACTAGCATTGGTGTTGTAAGCAGCAGTATGGGTAGTGAAAGAAGTGTATAGAAGAGATGTCTGCCATGTGTAAGTGATCCCCAAACTAGTATATATACATATATATTTTATATATATTCATGTCAAATAAAGTTTGAAGCTACGTTATTAGACTGGCAACCAATTATATTCCAGCTGTATTGTAGTACTAGCTGATAGCTGAGACTGATAAGTGGTTAGATTTAAGAAGGGTGTCTACCAAGTGATGAAAAATAGTAAAACCTTTCTGAAGTCAGTGAAGTGAGTAAATATTGTCCGTAAGAATCTATCCTCTTCAATGATACGTTACTTGTTAGAATTTCTAGTAGTCCAAATGTGTACCTCCCACTGTTGAACAGCAATGAAGTCCTTGATGGAAAAGAGAAATTAAGTTTGTCTAGCAGCATGCAAATAGGAGACAGAGAATATATTTCAAGGAAGACAATACCTACAGTTCTGGATTGTTTTAGAAGTATATTCCCATATTTACTATTTGAGACAGTGAAATGTTTTTAAACTCCCCATGGAAAGGATTCGGCAAATCTATCAACTACCCCACTGTGTACAGTAATTACTTACAGCAGACTACAGTGGTAATCTAGCTCCACAAAAAAAGAGGGATTCCTTCAGGTAATATCAGAACCTGTACTGAAGTCACACCAAAAATTAGTCACTAGCCTTATACAGAAACTGAGGGTATAAGATCTGTGTTAGGATAAAAATACCATGTTAGGTGAAGTCAAGTACATGTATTGGTATAATAATGCAAGGCAACTACCTTTACTATTACCATTAGGCTAGCACTGCTGGCCACATGTAGTTCTAAGTATCTGTCCATCTTCAAAGGAGTTCTAGTGTCAGTTGAAACACATACTAGAAAAAAATCCTAAGAGAAGTACTGATGACATTATTGAATGTAAACAAGGCATCAAGGAACAAGTAATGTGGGGCCATGATATGAAGGTGCAACAATTTATGAGCAAGTACTGTGTAAAGTATATTAGTGAAAACATGAAGGAAAAGTATATTAGTGAAAATATCAAGGAGAGGGTGACTGGGCTCTGTAGGCTTCTAGGATATAATTGTCAGGCCTTGAGATGCTATTAGGAATATATAAGATTGATGTAAATCAGAGAGTCAATGAGGATAAATAACTGTCTTCCTAGATACTGCATGCTCTTACAACTAGCCTTGGAGACAGGCTTTAAGACATAGTAGCCCAGCATTTGAAGAATAAAAATACTGTAGCTGAAGTATTTGCCTGAAGTACTTGTCCTGGTGGAAATCAAGGATGCTATCTATGTCTGCTAAAGACATTAGCTTAACAGAAGTTGTTGGAAAACCTCAAGAGACACAAAAAATGGCTTTCAGAGTGAGTCATGGACCAAGCTTTTTGCAAACAAACACTTCCATCAGTTCACCTCTATGTACCAGCATTATGAGTAGTCTCATCAGAAAAGCTGCATTCCAGGTACACTCCAGAACTATAGCATGGAGCAAGAATCACCACTAGAAGCAGACAGTGAACTGATTTTCCTGAAGACAATGCACACATCTCTGTGAACTAAATTCCATCAGTGGACTATATTATTATATTTGCTTCTTTTCTTGAATTGCATATGTACTCTCTCTTTCAACTAACACTGTACTGAAGGTGCAGATTACTGAGCTTATACTCTAGCATTGACCAGACTGTGAGGACTAAGTACCTCATGAAGCTACCTCTCACATGAGATGATGGATGAGCTATGTGATTGAGACATTTTTTTATGGAGTACTGAGTCATAATCTTAGGAGTTGGTATGAAATGGACAATGCAAGATGGGAAATGACAGACATCTCTATGTCTAGTTAGAGAGCCTGCCTGCTTGTCAGACATAAATATCTAATTGAGGGCATATATTTGATTGGGTGATGAATTAAAAGACAGTATGCAAAGACAGTATACAGTCTTTACACATCTCCATTCTGGCAGAATAGGTATTACTTCTGGTAACAATCACCCATAAGACATGATGCACAATTCTGGGAAGTGCCTTTCTGAAGGACATGCAGGCAAAATCTCTGACTAGGGAGCCCCATGTGTGTTTCGCAAAGTATATGTTTGATCTGAGACTACTGTACTCAGACAATAGTCCACACTACAGTGCAGCTGGATTTAACTAAAGCAGGATCAACACTTCATTTGCACACAAGGGCACCTTCCCATGAGTAACACAAAATGATGGTACAGAATAGTTGGTGTGCTGTACAGATGGTCAGGATACTGTTGATTTAAAACAAAACAGAGAAGAAGGCAGACAGGAAGATATCCCAAAAGGTAATCAGGAGAGTTCACAGGAGCAGATACAGGGATGCAAAATTAAACAGGTAAACCAGTGAAATATATGAGTGAAGGTCTTTTCATTGTGCCTGGATAATCAGATTGGGATTTGTGCAACACGATGGCATAAGGCAGCAATACAAGATATGAGTAACAAATAAAATGGAAGAAAAACAGGATTTTTGTGCACAGCTCAGGAAAAAGCTGTGCTGACACAGGAGAGACAGAAGAAATCACATAAAAGCAAAATGGAGAGAATACTAGTGTTCAGAATACAGAGAGTTGTAGTTTGGAAGCCTGTACTCCAATAGCAGCTGATAAAGCAAGAAAAGATTAGTGGACATTGGAAGAAAATCATTAGACCTGCTTGCACACCTCAGAAGTCCTAAATGATCAGTAGCTGTATTGAGAGAAAAGACTATGCTGTTACTGTGAACTTCCTATTGAAATCACCTACATACAAAAGGGGGAAAAAAAAAGAGAGTATCCTGAAATAAATCAAATGTAATATAGACTTATCATATAAAACAATAATAACCATCCATTTTGACTATTAATTCAGTTTGGTCACTTTATTTCACTTAGGCCATAAAGGAAATAGGAAATAGAGAATAGTAATGAGAGGGATCAGAGGCATAGGTAGAGTTCCGTACATGCAGAGATTAAAAAGATTAAGGCATTTACGTAACAACAGAGATGAATTAGAGGTGAATGAAAGACGTATATAAATTATTAATGATTTAGAGAAGGTCAAGGAGGTGCACCAATTTAACTGTCTCAGAACACAAGAACAGAATGTTTGCAATGAAATCACAGCCTTCCAGTTTTAAACTGATGGCAGGAAATCCTTTCTATGAGGATTGTAACAAATGTGTCATCACTGCCTCAAGATTTGAGGCAATGAACTTCATGGGATGAATAAAAGTGTCTGACATTTCTTGCTACCTTGGCTAATAATTCAAAAACATATGATCTGACTATTTAAGAATCCTTAATGTATTGATCCTTTTCTAAGGCAGGAAGGTATTATCATGCCACTGATCTAGTGAACAGAATTTACAATGAGGCCACACTACATGATTTGCCCTGGACCTCAGACAGAATCACATGTAGGGCAAAACTGAATTGAGTGACCTGAATGCTAGATTGGTACTCTAATATGTGGACAATTTCTTCCCCCCCCCCATCCCGCCCCCAATTTATTTATGTTGATGATGCACAGTCCTTCTGATATGTCTGGCTGGACAGCTTCTTATAAAAATCATGTGTCATGGTGCTTCCATGGTCAAATGCCCACCATGTAACGGACTGACCAAAGGATCTGCACTTGATTAGTCCTTATTTACTGGGCTTACTGAATGTGCCCAAATCATATACTTGCAAGAATTGATGCTTCTCTGAAGCAATGGAAATATTGCTGATGTGTGATGCAGCATATGTTTGTCCATATCTATCAAGGAAATCTTGTCTATTTTTCACTGCCATCTCCAGATTCATTGATCTATCTCAGTCTCTTGCTTTCACAGGAGCCCTTCACTGACATTTTTGCATTTTTACATGACTGCCACATGCTGCGCTGATGGAGAAGAAGACTGGCCATAGAGCTATTCAGGTGGCTGGCAGCTCCCTCCTCCCTTGTGCCTTAGGAATAATGAGAAAAGAGAATAGAAAGACCCGATCATTTTGACAAGTCATATATATCCCATGTTTCTAGATGGGCATTCCCAATTAACAATGATGTTTAGTACACAACAACAGTAACGCTAACTTTAGAAATATTAGAAATATTCAAAGGAATGACTATTATCTGGGATCTAAATTTCAAGATTGTAATCAACTTCTACCAGAAGTGAGGAAGGAGCTTTATGCATCAATATGATATCAAACAATTCCTTATCAAGGAACAAAGTTGACACTGTTGCATGAATTACCTGCCTGTGGCTACTATGGCAGACAGGATGATAGGTTCAACACACTGTTATTTTGATTAAATGCAAAAAGTATAAACCAGTAGAATTGCAATAGTGAGCTATTTGGAAGTTACTGTTTCTTTCTTTGAGTGTACACTGTTACAACGCATTCTTCTACAATGGCAGGGAAGATAAACTGTGCAGAGTTGTTATTTTGTTAATCTCTCTTTTATGTCTGTAATCTCGGATCTGCATGAAGCTGTAAGTATAAATGTAAAACTTTGCTGAAAAGGTCTGTTAAGATACCTGTGCTCTTTCAAGACTGGAAAAAAAAAAAAAAAAAAAAAAAAAAAAAAAAAAAAAAAACAACAACACNAAAAAAAGAAAGAAAAGAAAAACTACACCACAACATTTTCCTTCTACTTCAGGACTATCAGTTTGCTTCCAATAGAGACAGGCTACAAAAGGCTGCCAATGTCAACCCAAGGCAAAAGGATTTTCCAAGATCTTCTGCAACTTTGGATTCAGAGGTCTGCTATAATGCCAGTCATAACTCTTGTACAATCAATAACCCTAGTAGCTTCTCTTCAGCTGGTCTTCCTTTTATTTAAAGGCTATTGGAATTTTCACTGGTTACCGGTTCCTTCTATACTGGCACCCATGGTTCTCTGGGTCCCCCAAAAGTAAATTAAAAAATACATCCTGATTTTGTCTTCATTCTTGTCACAGACTGGGAATCTGGGCAGCTGAACATCTGAAATTCTATCACAGTGGGAGTATGGGTGCTCTACTTATACATTTGTCCTCAGATAAATGCTAGTGCAAGAGACGAAGGGTATTCTAGTTTCCTAGTAAATCTGTGCCTCATAGCCAATATATAGGTCCTTTTCTTCAGTCACTTTTCACTAGTAATTTCCTAAATTTGCTGCAGAAAGGCTTGCAATTAGGTCCTCAAGTAAGTAGTATTGCAGTTCAAACTCTTCTTTCCATTATTCGAGTCCTCAGATAATTCCAATTTTTTTACTGCAGTGACTTGATTTTGTTTTGTGTTGACAATGCTTCTTTGTTTGAGTCATTATATCCCTCATTTTTATGCCATGATCATGAAAGAAAATTTAAAAAGAATTGGCCTCAGGAGTGATCCTCAAGTAAGTACCATTAAGCTCTCTCCACTGTCAAAACTACCCCTTTCAAACTGTCAGCTATCCAACACACTTTCTATTTTTCCTTTCCAGCTAACAGTTCCTCTTTGACCTCTTTCTTCTCTAGCATTAATTTATTAATTTCCCATGTAGCCCTGTATCAGCTATTTTACTGAAATTTGGACAGAAGACATCTAAAGATTTTCTTTTAAAGTCATCTCTCTTTAAAAAAGAATTCTGTCAAGTTTAGTCTCAGCTTATTTGCCTTTGAATTAATTTTGTATTTATTTCTGTCTATCAGCATCATGTATTTGAAAGCACTGTGTTCCATGGAGGTCTAATAGTGCAGTAACTGTCTGGATCACTTCTTTTGTCTCACTCCTTCGTAAACACAAGCTTAGTAATTGCTGCTACCTGTTCCTATGACAATATGAGACATTTATTAGAAATACTTTCATGTCAATGCATGTGCTAAGTCTTTCAGAATACCAGCTTGAAAACTGATAGATACCATGTAAAGCTCTCTGAGTTTTATTCCTACCTCCTCTGTGGTCAGTACCATCCTGCACTTGAATTCCCAATATCCAGCTTTTCTTTGCTCCCAGGCCAAAATCATTGTCCTTTCTGTAATCTGGGGAAGCATTAATTTTGTTTTGGACATATTCACCCTATGTCACTAATCAAGGAAGCTGCTAACCTTTGGGACTTTCAAACTGTCGTGGGGTTAAAAAAAACTGAAGGTAAAAACGCCCGCACCGGCCGGTGATCCCTTCCCCCCCTCCCCCCGGCGGTGCGGCGCGGACAGCGGGTGCGCTGTGCGCCGGCGGGGGGTGTGGTTCCGGCCCGGTGTGGAGTCACGGCGTGGTGCGGATTTACCGAGGTGGACGGCGCTCCATCCCATTGGTGCAGTCTCATCATATGGCAACTCTGAGAGCATTCCAGCTAGTTCCTTTGTAATTGAAGACTTGGAAGAAAATCTTCGCACTAGGAATAATTTCCAATTATTCTAGCCAATATACTTTTGCTTTTTCTCAAGACCTCTTAGATGCTCAGAGCATATATACCTATATACATATATAAATAAAATTAATTCCTTAATTCCTGTGTGTTGCAGACAGAGGCTTCCTGTTTTATTTATTTTTTTAATCACCTCTTGGAATTTAAATGGTGGGTAAGATTTCCAAAGACATACCTAACCTAGGTTTTTTTTAATCTATGTCCACTCTCTTGAGCAAGACTTTAGCTGCTAGCATTCCTAAGGACTCTTGCTCATTCTGCTCTTGGCCCCTTCCACTGAGCTGTGAGTCAAATTTCCCTTCATGTTGTTTTCTGTTGTATTCTACCACTGAGATGTTATCTGTGGTTTCTTGTGCTTTTTTAATATTCAACTTCTGTCTTGAAAATTCTTTGTGGTCTGAAATTGATATGTTGTAAGAGCAGCTTCCTGCATTGCTAAAAGGGCTAAGTTGGGGGAGTGGCTTATTAAGACAGGATTTTAGCTCATCAGGTTCAATCTTTGCCATTACAAACCCTGTTCTAGTTTTATGAATTCAATATCGCTGTTGAAATAAGCAGCTCAAAGAAAGGTAAATTACCAGAATCCTCATTGGTTTAGCTGCCTTTGCATTAGTCCTGTAGCACTGTTAGTATCTCGAATGTTGCACTCTTCTGTCACCAATTTTGGTGCATAAATTTTTTCCTAGCTTCTGTGATATACATTCACATCCCTCGTTCATTTTAGCAGAAGAAAATGGATTGTTTTATTTGCCCCAGGAGCCTGGAGTTCATGTTCCTCCGAGAAATATTGTTCTTCACTGTGATTTAGCTCTTCCATGTGGTGGTGTGCAAAGTAATACAATATCTCTGTTGATGCATTAGCACATCATTTGACATAGTGACTAAAATAATAATGTTGTGGGGAAAAATACAATGTTACAGAACATGAAGTGTTGAGTGCAAAGGGTAACTTGTGGATCTGTGAAATTCCACAGCAGAGGCACTATATAAAAATGCAGATAAGATCTCCATCAAAATGACAGAATTTCTTTTGTACTGGGATGCACTGATAGCTGTGAAGATGACCAGGTCTTAGATGGTCAAATAATTCATAACACGAGTAAAAGCCTTGAATTTGCCAACAATAAGTCATGATATGTAGGCATTATCTAGGAACAAACATTTTTTCTGCATCTGGCTATTTACTACTGGATTTGAAATGAGTGTGGGCTTGCATTGTGAGTATAAACTCATCATCTCATGTAAGATTAGCAATAAGAGCCTTTGGATTTTGCTTTAGAAGAGCACTGACCACTGATTGTGAGCAAAGATAAACACCTGAACTGCATTTGAAAGAGTTTTTTTCAAAATAAATCATAACCCTGTAATGACTGCTCTCTTGACAAATTTTCTGTTTCGTTCTGAAAAGAGATCCAGGGTTAACTGAGATCATCTACATGTTTTAATTTTGGTTTTGATGATTCTGATCCTTTTCATTCAGAGGTAGAGGGGGGAAACGAAAGGAATGTAGCTTTTTACTGAAGTTTACACTGTAAAAGTTGATCTCATTTTGGGACCAATTCTGCATATTTACTGATGTGACTCATTAACAGGATTCCTCTCACAAGTCAGGATTATTCATGTGAGTAAATGAAGTAAAATGAAGCCATTATCTTTTAAGGCTAAATGATAAAATCTATGAATTAGACACTTATAATAGAACTATTAGCAATTTTTAATTACAGTACAGCTACCAGCCATGGCAGTAGTATATGATAATATATACTCTCTTTTTTGCCTGATGTTATAGTGTGACATAACATTATAGAAAGAATATTTAATTCCTATTTTTACATTTAAAAATTATGCAGACAGAGAACAACCAAAACTGGAGGTGCTGTATTAAAAGTTCACATGTTATTTCAGGCAGTTTGAACCAAAAAGAAAACACAGTAAAAATTAATTACATCTTGTGATTAGAGGGGCAATTCATAGGGCCCAGAGGGACTCAGGGTCAAATGCTATGTGGTGTGCAGCCAGAGAGTAGTCTCTTGACTATTTTATTAACATTATATGCTTAACTATTCTGATTAGGTGCCAAAAGAAGGATTAGGAGACATATGGTGGACCTTTAACAATTGGAAAGTTATGACAGATTCAGTGTATACTGCTCAAGATTGCCAGACTTGTTTTTCTGTGCAGCCTACTCAAAAAAATGGAGAGCTCCGGTTTAGGGCCATAGATGACCCAATTAAGTACTGCTCCTAAATCTCCATCTACAGACTGTGGACAATACATACTGTGGATAATTGTCTGCTCCTTAATATAGATTCCTTGGGAAGCTCTTAAATCCTCTTTGTGTACTCTTTTCTTATTCCTTAAAGTGTCTGTCTTTTTGACTTCCTTGGATAGCTGTTTTATTAGGAATATATTACAGTCTTTCTGTGGAAGGAAACTAATGAAAAATGGTATCGGAAAAATGTATTTGTCTCCAAGAGGATGCTCAAGAATTCAGATAATGAATTTTCTGACGAAACATTATTTTTCAGAAAAAAAAAATGGACACTTAGTAAAACTAAAACTTTTTGCAGAAATACATTAATTTTCATGAAATGTCTACTGCGTGAAAGCTTGCCAGGTGCAGAGACAAAGACTCAGCTCTTCTATCATGATGCAGTTGATGGCACTTATCTGTGATATGAAAGACTAACAGTTCAGGGCCATAAGCTGGTTTAATTGCCAGCTCTACAAAGTTGGAAGCTATGGTAAAAGCTCTATTACCTTCATTTTCAGAATGTTCATTAAGAAGTGTTTGTTCTTGCCTGCTTCTCTCTGTATTCTGGCTTCTGAATATTTTGTAAATTAATGATGTTGTAATGTGTGCAGAAAATAAATCCACTTCCATGAAATCTGAATAGAACTCCTGATTTTTTCATGTTTCTAAAGATCAGCTATTTTAACTCTGATACAGAAGTTGTTTCCTATTTTCCATGTTCTCATGTAATTTTTCTCTAGTAGACTGTGTGGGTTTTGGGTCCCAGATGATCCAAATTATTTTTTATTTTAATGAAATAAGAGTATTCTTGCTTTAGTATTATGAACTGCTCATAAAAAGGAATAAATTGATTTTTTTAAGATTTTACTCAAAAGATGAGAAAGGCTTTGCTATCATAAGATGGAAAGCAGTTGGATTTTTGAAAGAAACTGCAATTTTGTGTGCAAAATGTAAAAAAACCTCTGCCACTGCCTTGTATAAATCAAGGTTGTAAAATTTATTAGTATCTTCTGAATAAACTTAGTATTTTTTTCTCTGAGGTGCCTTGATATGATTTGCCTTGACACTGTTCTGCAAAAGAATAAAAAGAGAACTGAGAAAACACAGGATGTTGGAGAATATCTACAGCAATTAGAACACAGTAAGGAAAAATTTAGTGTATTGAATTTTTGAAAATGCACTTTGAATTGGTGTTTACATTTTAAGATACAAATTCACCTCTTTTAATATGGGCAATTAAAAAATATATAAAAATCACATAGTTCTAATTAAAACCTTTACAAAAACTCTCATTTGCAAATTTCTACACTGATAGCCTTTATATTTCTGTTTCCTAATTCTTTATTACTTATTCCTTTATTTGACCATCAAAATATGCTTCTAGATCTGCTAAGATCCATAGAATTCCAGCTACAGTGTACTTCACGATCTGTCCTTTTGATTAGGTGAATGCCTAAAAATTATAGGAAAGGAATGTATGTGGGTGTGTTAATCTTCTACATGTGTTGCAGAAATGAAGAATTGATATAAAGATTAACTGGATGACATTAGTACAGATAAAAATTTAGTATAGCTTTTTAAAATACAGACCTTTTTGTCTTTGCTGTATGATTTTTGTCAAAACTTTACATTACCATTAAAACAAATCAAAATATTTTCTCTTGAATCATTCTGATATTATCTAGCCCTTTTGCAATACAAAATAGCAACCAGGAATCTTGATATATAGGGCTAGAGAGAACTGTGTTGGTTGATGGTAGGTAAAGCCATTCAAACAATAGGATCTGAATTTTCCTGGGATATTCGATGTTCAGGCTGTCCCATTCCCACTGTGTTTTGGTCAGGTAATTGGGCAAAGTTGTACAGCCATATGGAGCTGATATTCTTGTTGCTTAGAAATATATGACAGTTTGGAAATAAAAAAATTGTAAATTTAAAATTTACTTCCACACAAATATCACCTGAACAAGAGGTGCTTCTCCGCCGATAGATTGGATTCCTACAACTGCCATATTATGTTTAGGAGTCACATTCAAATAAGATTAAAATTCTTTGGTCATTTAATAGACTGTTAAACTCAGTGTAATGCTAACAAACAGGGTATTAACCAACATTAGGTATGCCTGATTCCTTATCCCCTATTTTAAAGATAAGAACAGTGACTAGTGCAATATCAAGCAAGAATTTCACCTTTTGTTTTTTCATTTGATTTCTTTTGTGTTTCTATTGAAATATCTCAGTATAATGCCAGTGAATTACACTTTTGATGGCTCCTCTCTAGACAAGCCAGTCTAGGATGTTGTTGATTTCTGTGTTTACATTACCACATTATTAGAGATGAGGGATAGAATCTGATAATTTCTCACTTTAGGATGTAATGCTGTAGAACAGATTTTGTCCTGCACTGGCAGAAAATGAGTGCTTGTAAGCATGCACCTTCTTCCTCCCACTTGATTATCAGTCACATTATTTTTACTAGAATTTTATTTTATTCAGGTGATTCTGTTTTGCATTTCTTCAAATCATTTTGTCTTTCCACACAACTCTTGTCACACTTGTCTATAGTAAGAAAAGCAGGTAAGAAAAATGGAAAAAAATCTTCAGAAGTTTGCCTTTTCATTTGTTCCATACTGTATGTTATCTGTGTTCCATTACTGGGTTACTGTATTGGCAGATTTGTAACTTCTTTTGTTCGCCAATGTAAGGCACAAAGTGGTCTATTTTCTGGATAGATAGTATTCCTGAATGGAATGTAATCCGTCAGCAGGCATGTGAATTTGGAGCAATTTTCAGTTGTATTTTTTAAACAATGGTCATGCATAGTGACTCTGAGTTAAATAGTTAACCTTTGTTCGCGTTTTTTCTCTCTGAGATAAAACAGAAACTATTTCCTAGTTTCCAAATAAATTATAACACTTACATCTACATCAATATTTGTACAGCTTTCTGAGATCTTTAGAAAGAAGTTGCCAGTGTTATTATTATTTTATTACTCTACCTTTTGAATTATGTAACTGTACTACATTTTACCCTTTGAAAGATGAATGTTACTTTGAAATTTCATGATTGTCTCTTATGACACCTCTGCTCTGAGAATTAACATCTTAAAAAAGAAGGAATTTAACTCTTATTTTTAAGGGAGATTGTTAAAAAAATTTTGGATGTTACATGTAAAGAGGTGGATCATTTGGAAACATACTTATATTTAAATATGAAGTTTGTCTGAAAGAAAGAAACTGCACTGTGCTAAAATGTGTAAGGAATCTATAGTTTGAAGTTATTCTTCATGACTTCTCATTTGGTATATGATTTCCATTAGTTTTTAATTAGTTCTGTGTCACCAAGGCTTTCCATTTTTTTTTTCCAACGGACCCCTTGATTAAGTCAGTAGAGAAGATGGGCCTGCTCTGGGATTTAATCCAAGCTGAGGAACAATGGAGGCTGTTG
>VYZS01095644.1:0-16845 GCA_013400695.1 Neodrepanis coruscans | reverse complement strand
TTGATTTATAGAGACATATAGGGGAAGTGGACACTGAAAACTGCTAAGCTGCTTAAAAGATTGGGATGAGGAAGTAATTTGTGCCTTTCTCAGTAGTTAAATCCTTGTTGTCATTACATGTAATTTACGAGTGGTAACATACCACTTAAATTTATGAAACTATTTCAGCACTAAATTTAATGCCTTTTAAAGGTGTTATTTTCTATGAGATCAAGCAAAACAGTGGAAAGAAGAAAGGCCTGAATAGAAGCAGCTTTGTAATTTGGCCCAACTATTTGTGCTTTTGCCCTGCAAGTATGAGAGGACACACACTCCCAGCACTTGCTGTGGATCAGTGTGTAAGCTCATCCCAGTTGTTCAACACCCAAAATACTTGAGATAGGCCATGGAAGAAATAGAAACACAGCACATGGCTTTGTTCATTAAGAGACTGTGGACTCAGAGAGGTGGGGAGCAGCCTCCCCCTTTCAGCGAACTGCCTGCCATGTCACCCCCCAGGGTCTTTGCTTCTTGCCTACATACTTTGTAATTGAGAATTTGACAGACAACACTGGAAAACTAGTAGTAAGGGATNCAGACAATACTGGAAAACTAGTAGTAAGGGATAAGAAGGCCAAGATACTCAACAAATTTTTGTCTCAGTTATCAGGGGCAACCTCTCTTCCCACACCTCTTGAGTGGATGAACAGCAGGATGGACACTCAGGGAGTAAAGTTCTTCCCACTGTGAGTAAAGATCAGGTTCATGACTACCTGGGGAATCTGAATCTACATAAATCTATGGGATCAGATTAGATGTATTCCAGAGTCCTGAGGAAACTGGTTGATGTACTTGCTAAGCCACTTGCCATGATATTTGAAAAATCACGGCAGTCAGGTTGAGTCCAGATGACTGTAAAAAGGAAAACATTGTACTCTTCTTAAAAAAGGGTGGAAAGGAAGACCCTGGGAACTACTGACCCGTCTNGGGGATGCTGCTGGATGAGAGGCTGGACAAGAGCTTGCAGCCCAGAAAGCAAATTGTATCCTGGGCTGCATCAAAAGCTGCCTGGTCAGCAGGGTGAGGGAGGTGGTTCTGCCCTTCTACTGTGCTCTTGTGAGACCCCATCTGGAATACTGCATCCCATGCTGGGGAGATGGGAAAGATGGAGAGGGGCAATTTACAATATCATGCAGTGACTGGACAAGGGGGAATGGCTTCAAATTGAAATGACAGTGTTTTCCTTAGCAAAGCTCCAACTTCCAAGACTTTGTCCCATATCCATTTGTCACTCAGTGATATCCTTCCCCAAATTAAAATCAATTATGTCTCTAGGTGTTTCCTCATACAGTGGAAAAGGAAGTCAAATGCAGTGGGAGTCCCACATATCACCCAACTCTGTCAGCTGGCAGAGTCTTAGGACAGACTCTTTCCCAGGTCACCATGGAGAAAGCAGCAGAGTCCCAACTCTGGTGTTCTGAAGAAAATGCAGTTCCTCAAAGATGCAGTTTGTCCTTTACATGTGAAAATCCCATGC
Source organism: Neodrepanis coruscans (assembly GCA_013400695.1). NCBI lineage: Eukaryota > Metazoa > Chordata > Aves > Passeriformes > Philepittidae > Neodrepanis > Neodrepanis coruscans. The sequence continues at coordinate 15,329 of VYZS01095644.1, read as the reverse complement.
AATTGAAATATGAGCGGAGAGGTCTCTATGTTCTTCATAACACTTGACTAAAATCCATGCTTCTTTCAGCCCTGATGCTGACAAGCACAGTTCATTTTGGGCCAGGCACAGTAATTCATGTGGCTCAGGCACACTTCAGAGCCCTTGGAGTGATCATGGACTCTCTTCAGCTGTTCCAGAAATATTATCAAGCTACAAGATTAGAGGGAAAAAAAAACCCATAGAACAACTACATAATTTGAAAACTGGTTCTCAGAAAGTAGTATTATTAGCAACTAACTGTTTAAATGAAAATCACTTTAGCATAGCAGAAAGAATAATCTCAGGGGAGTTTTAACTTTTGGCAAGGGTTTGACCTAAGTGTGGTGTAAATTTAGCATCAAAACACAAACAAAATGAAGCAATTAAATTCCTTCTGGCCTATAAATTGCATTTCTAAATATTCAATGAGTATAAGACTCTGATTAAGTGGCACCTTATAAAACATCTTCCAGGGTCCTCTGGGGCAGAAGGTGCATGGTGAGGTTCAGGATCATGCTCCAACTCTGAAAGCCCTCTCCTCCTGAAAGTATTATGGAAATAACTTTCACTTCTCACATCCCCTATGTTTTATGCTTTACTGCTCATCATGTGGAAATATTATTACCTGTAGTCCTAATGCAGAACAGTTTAATAGATACAAGAGTACCACAAACTCCCCTAACATACTTTTTATAGCACTTTCACAGGAGCATATGCTATCTTCATCTCTTGGACTATTGGTAGAACCTAAAGTTCCTGGTTTATATTTCATTTTCTGCTTAGAAAATTGAAGGTGGGGGTGGAGGAAAGAAGCAAAAAGAAAAAGCAGGGAAATCTCCTGGAAGAACAAAGCATGCCTTCAAGACATTTTATGTGCTATCCCCTGCCGTGACAAAACCTCACACTTGCTGGTGGGGTACAGATGTGGAGCAGAGCCTTCTCTTGGGCTTGTGGGATGGTGGGAGCCAGGGTGCAGGGGATATTTCTCACATTCCTTTCCCATTAACTCCTTGCAGAGGCTGGCTTAGCAGATAGGAGGGATCGAGGAAGGAGGGTTGCAATTGCATGATGCTCCCAGCTTTTACAGTCCAGGGAAGCAGAATTCAGTGGAAAGAGGTCTCAGTGGTGGTGGCTGGTCACAAAACAAACAGTGAGTTTCAGTAACTATATAAAACAGGGAAACTGAGCATGCTCTGTGCAGAATACCCCAACTTTACAGAAGGATAAGCACTAGTTCCCTGCCTTGCCCTGATCCCTTTTCCCTGGGAAGCAAATATGGGGGCAGCTGCTGTTCAAGATGCAGAGCTCCCCTGGTTTCTGGGCAGGGAGCAGCACTGCCAGGCTGGACTGCCCTTCAACCTCCCAGCTTGCCTCAGCCAAGCCAGGACACTACATACAATAGCCCTAACAGAAATCCCACATGTAATCTCCCTAATGTTAAGTTGTGCATGAGGAAACTGATTCCTGGAAAGGATCTCACTTACTTGTAGTACATACAGACAACAAGTGCTGCTCCATGGTATTTATAGTGGTTACTGTCTCCTGGAAAAACAGACCTTTGCCTTTATTGAAGAGTATTTGGATTAAGACACAATTACATGCTTCCTTGGAGAGTTTAGATAATAGATTTTCGGCTAAAAGAGTAGCTTGTGCAGATATAATGTCATTTCTAAACCTGTTTCTTGCTTTTCCAATTCATTCCTGTTGAGAAAACTTCAAAGTAATAATTTCTGCATGAGTACTCACTGACAGGATGCTGCGTAAGACTGCTGTGCACACAAGCTACTGAGAGCATGTAAGTAGTCTAAGACACACTGGAGGGAAAACCACAAGGAATAGAAACTCATAGCCACATTTGTCTTTCAAATCACCACTTCCTCCTCTTGGCCAAACTGAGACATGAAAAAGGCAAAATCCTAAGCATTTTTTGTCTTCAGCAAGTCTGAGATTCGTGTTTTACTCAAACTTGAGGTAAAAACACACTTGCAACTCTTTCCCTAAGTTATGTCTTTTCTATTGATATTTTGTAAAACCCTGTCTTTTGAAGTCATATCCGTCATATCCTATTCTGTCGTCAAACACTGGTGCAATTACCTTAATGGAAATGATTAATAATTTACTGGTGTTTTCTTTTACAGTATAAGAAGGCTTGCAACAGTTATGAATAACATTCAGGTTTGTTTGCTAAGGATTTTTTCCTCATTTTCCCTTATCTCTGTTATCTTACAACCTCACAATCTTACAGTCGTCTACCTACCTGCCCTGGCTGCTTTTACACTCCCTCATTGTTTACAAAATGAATAATTAATGGTTGATAACCTGCAGCCAAATCCCTCACACCCTATTTCTACTGCTTGGTCTATGTCGTTTTCTAGTTTATCCCAGTAGCTTGGTTTACAGGACTTGACATCACTTACATATTTGAAACAGAGAAATGGGAGCAAATAAAATTGTAACAAGGTGAAAGCTCATGTTAACCTGAGCTATAATACTTATCTATTCATAGGTAATTTTTGTAGCATTTGTTACTTAGCAAAATTAAATTTATCTAGACTTAACTTTATTAAGTAATACAAAAATGCAGAGCCCTTCTAGAGTAGCAAGGAAATCACTGCAGATGCCTTGTCTACTTTCTGAAGCAGTTCTCCCATTTTTCAGCCCCAGCTTATATCATCCATGTCCCTCAGGGCATCTTCCCAACATCCACAAAAGCCACTTGAATTCTCCAGCTCGCATGGCTCAGCAAAACACTCATGTCCACTTATCACTTGTATTATCATATTTTGTCAGTCAATGCACAAACATCAAAAAATGATCTTTGCCCCAACCAGCAAGTGACAACCTACAAAGTCTATGAAGCAGAGCCATCTCATGGGCACATTCAGTTCTCCATGCAGGGACAAGCTTCCGCTTCCCTGCACAGTGACAAAAGCTGGGTCAGGGGATGCTCATTTTGACTTTCCTGTGATGGTCCTTACTTCTAAAGCCTCATTTTTAATTTGATTTTCCAGATCAGCATCTAAACTAAGACCTGTCTTCTTGCTTCCAATACTTTGCTCTAGCAGAAATTTTGTTTGTCACTTGTGAGCATCAAGGTGCAGGTGCTCGTCTTGCCCTACATGTGTTCCTGAACACCTGCACAAGGAAGCTGCAGCTATCCATACTGCAGGTGAACAATAAAATAAAACAAATAATTATAAAAATATTTATGTGATCCAGACTAGGCTTGCCATGAAATTAAAATATTTGGTATCCAGTTTTCTTTTTCAAGGTGAAGTTGCATATATTTCCTTTGCTGTAAGAGGCACGCAAATTTTGTAACCAGGAGCAATCAAGTATCTGCGCTAGCAATGAGTGCACAGCAGACTAGTTTAAAAAGCTGAGGTGGGCTTTTGCTTATGGAGCAGTGCTGTTGAACTTCAAATTTTTCACACACAATACCCATCCAGCTCAGATTTTATGAAACAGAATAGTAAAGTATGTGTCCTTTGTTTTGTTGATGGTCCAAAAAAGTTAGGACAACACACCTTTACTATTCTCCCGCTGACACATCCCATGCAAAAAAATACAAAGCCTGTTGAAATTGATTACATGTATATAATTAAATGCATCACATACTGTAAATTTTTTGACACAACATGATGATAAAATCAATTAGTGAAATGTGAAATGCAAAATGTAAAGGTAAGAATTATTAAAATGCAAGTAAATTGTAAAAACTAGTAATTTAGAGTTTACACTTTTTCATGCTAAAGACAAATTCATGCCTGCTAACAAATAATAAAAAAGAAAGACTCTTGTTTAAGATTAATTTAGGGCCTGATCCTCTGTGATGCCCCTGGCAGAGGGCAGAATTAGATTTCTGGGTATTAGTGGCCCTTTCATCAACACAACACATTGGTGATAAATCCTCTGCTTTTTGAATGAAGAAAATTAGTCAAGCTGGCCAGAAGATCAATGCTTTGAGAACTGATTTTGTTCCAGTGTCCATTCACTGGAAATTCAGAGAGGGACATGTTTTTCAACACCCCACCTCCAAGTTTCTGAAATTAAATCTATTTTGCATGATGTCTGACACCAGCTGCCCTGCAGAGTCCCATGCTCTGGGCAGATTCATGCTAGGTCCAGACACTGCCGCTGCTTCAGACCACTTTTCTTTCAGGCTTCCTCAAGATAATCCAAAACTGCCAAATCATCCCCTAAGGGATTTCAGGGACTTTCACTGCCCTGGGTTCATGATAGTCCTGACACTCTGGCATCCCCTGGAACCATTCACACTATAAGGTCCGAGTCTCTGTTTGTCACATCTGAATTCTGAAGGGCAGAATACCTTCAAGCCTCAGTGCCTTTGACGGAGCTACAACCTTCCTACATCTAAAGAAATGTTACTTGAACTTAGGAGGTTTTCTGCAGAACAGTTTGCAAAACACTTTCTTTCCACGAAGTAATTTAATTTGAAAATCTTGAAAAGTTTAATTGTTTAAAATGAGAAATTAAACAGAGGGGCACTTGAAGAGGTTAGCAGAGCAAGAGGGTAGAAGATGTGAGAGCAGTCTGTAGGACATGAACACTTGCCACTATGTGCTGGATTTCACCAGCTAAAATAACATTGCTGGTGTCTCACTAGGAAGCAACATGCAACATCTAATCATTTCTGCTTTTGGAAAATAGCATGTAGTGGTAGGACATTCAACCATTGGGCCGGGAGATGTTGGCTTATTCCTGATTGTATCACAGAGCTTAGACAAGCAGCTCTGAATCAGGTCCTTCACATCTGAAGTGGAGATGTTAATTCCAAACATAGCTTTGCAGAATACTTAGGCTTGCCTCACCAAGCACATTAAAGAACTTATAGGCTTTGGATGACAAGTGCTATGAAATACAAAAACATGTTTATAGGAAATCAGGTGTGATTGTTGAAAGGAAAAAAACAGGAGGAGGGTAGAAAGCTTCCTGCAGTCACAGGTAAAGAAAAGGGGTCAATAAAAGACAGCATATGTATAGGGCAGATAAAGAGAGTCTGAACATTTTCGAAAGGAAGATAGTAAGAAACATATGAAAATTTAGGATGAGATGTGATGACATAACAAATAGTTGGAATGAGGTAATAATGAAACTAGTGCATGAAATGAATGGTAGGGAAAGAAGCTCTTATAACAATTTCAGAACAAGCAACACTATTCAAGTCTAGCCCAAGCACTCTTTGTCTAGTCCAAATCCCAGATGCTCAAGAAAAAACTGGAGAACAGGGAGAGAGATACACACTGGGGAAAAAGAAAGGAGTAATGGTATAATCATGACAATATAATAGAATAATGTATTACTTAACCTAGAAAAGACTCAAAGTAATTTTGTAGGAAAATCTCATACTAAGAAAATGCATAGCTGCTTAGTTTCCAATTAAATCCAGAGCTAAAACTTTATATTTTTTGCATAAAAAATAATACTGACCAAACAACTTCTAAGAAATTTAGTACTCTAATCCTCTCAAGAGACTTTTATAAAAGGATTTTCAGACTCCCCAGTTAATGAAATTCCACTAGTGAGACCAGAAACATACAGGCATTTTGAAAAATTATATCCCTCTATGTGTTGCATGCAGAATTTGGGGCTATTTTTTGTATTCACACTATTGCCAAAATATCAGAGAAATTAAAGGTACCTATCAAGAAACTATCTTTTTCCTTTCTTTCTGTGACAAAAGTTTTACACAAAGGTTCAAAAAGACATTTTTTCTGTGGGTTTTATTTCAGCCATAAAATACATGTTATAGTAGCACTGAAATGCTCCAAGATATTTGTGCTGTGCTCAAGTGGCTTTATGCCACCTGGCCAAGTGACATTGGTAAGGCAGTCGAGCACACACCCTGTTGTCATGTATACTCAGTTTTTATTGCCCATTCAGAAAACATTGTTTTCATAACTTTGAAAAGGAACAGAACTCACTCCAAGAAAGCACCAATATGGGTAAAATTAGAGACAAAATGCAAAGAAATCTGAACACCAACTTAATATGCTGGAAAAATATTTAGCTGGTTCACTGACTTTTCCATTGTCACACTCTATCTCCCTATTACAAGCAAGACTAAACCTTTCAGAGCTATTGATATAACATGAAGCTGCTCTTCAGTTATCTAATTCAAGATCTTTTCTTAGGAACTACTTACCTCTTTTCAGACTGGAAAAAAGCACATACACACGTGCAACTACCTGAATTTTCAAAACAGGCCAAGCAATAGGCTGTGCTCAGTACTACATGCTAGGTTCTGCCTGCCCCTCTAAATCTCCATGTGCTTACTGAATAGGTATTCATTTGTGTAGGAGGCTTTTGAAACACCCCTTATGGATGCAGAGGAAAGGGCAGACACCCACTATAAACACCATTGTTTTGGGGCCCTCTAGTAGAAGGTTCACACAGAGTTGTAGTAGCAGCCCTCTCAGTGGGCAGTTCCTGTGACAGAAGAAATCGCTGTGCTGGCAATTTAACAGTTCTGTCTGCTATAGAAATGGGAATGAAATAAATTTCTAAGTGAAAAAATTGAACTTCCTTATTTTGTTTTCTTATTTTTTTAATGTGGGGATCTGTCCCTCATGACCAAACCAACTCAAATGCTCCTGAAAATAGGTACTGTGATACTTCAGTAATTATCTGGTAAGGGATTTATTTCTTTTGTAAGGAGAGAAATGCATTTTATAACTTAGAAATTGCTCAATTTTCAAAACCTAAATGACAAATATTAACTTATACAAGGAGCTCTTAAAATACACCATTAGTTGGCTTTCATGCAGTGTGAAATAGAACTTCAAACCGCTAATCCTATCAGTTTGCCTGCTATAACTGCCTTTGGATACATTCATACACTGAGTGTATAAATGATTACCAGACATTCAAAGCCAGGGCTTACCATCCTCATCCTAGTGATCACATTAGAGTCCTAAATGAGACACCCATATGACTCCAGCTATATTTATATGAGCAGGGCCCTAAAGATGCCCATGTGAAATCTCCAAAGCTAGAAATGGATAGCAAAACATAAACTAAGAGTGTCTTAATAATGTATTATAACATCAGCAACAAGGGCTTTCTCTTCATGCCTGGGATCCTTGTTTTAATTACATTGGATAGCTTGGTTTATGGGCACATCCTGTGCACTCTCACATAGTTGAGCAATCCCATTCAATTCCAAAGGCTTATTTATGAGCATAAAGATGACTTACAGTAATAAAGAGCTCCACCCTTGTTCCAGCACTCACCTGCTTACTGATAATCTTATCATAATACAAACAATGAAAAAAAAATATTCAAATTCCACTTTCAGCCGTGTCTGAGCAAAGCACAACTACACAGAGAAGGATAAACAAGGATCCTCACACAGCTTCTAATCCTATACTGATTAAACGCTGAGAAAAGGAAATTTGAACTACAGTTCTTAGATGGATGAAAAGTTTTGTTTTACTGTGGATCCAAGACACACTCTTCTGACATTTTTTCTTTCATAGGAATGAAATACTTACTTTAAAATGCCATAATTCTGGTTCCTTTGTGGGGTTTGTTTGTTTGTTTTAATTTTAGTTAGTTGGTTTTGGTGGGTTTTTTGTTGTTGTTTGGTAGTTTGGATTTTTTTCATGCTTTTTCTTTCTCTCTGATGTTACATCAAAACTAAACTTATGCAAGATAACAATTTTATCAACATGCTGCTTTGCAATATAAGTGCAAATTCAAATGGATTATAGTTCTGTAGGAACTGTTTTGTTTTTTTTAATCCTTGCTTTTATTATATTTTGTCAGTAGTTTTATTTCCACCAGTGATAAGCCTCCATATCCATCTTACTTTCTTTCCCCATGGAAAATACTCCTGGCCTATGCAGATTTTCATCCTGTTTCATTCTTGTCTCTCTTAAACAGAGGCCCTGCTGCAGCAGCGAACAGATTCACATTCCTTCGTAGAAGGAAACAGATCTTTCTCTGACAGTCAAAAATCATTGGGAATTCTTCCTACACAGAAGCAATTCAGGGAGAGGCTTCTGCCAATATAAATCCAATTGGGCTGTGTAAACAGGGAGAAGGACCAGAGCTGTGGAGAGCAATTGCTTCCTTGTGATAAACTAAGCTAATAAATAAGTTTTTAAAAGTCCAAGATCTCAAATGTTAAGAGCTTCAAAGAAAGATCAGGGTACACAAAAATTTTGGGTGTTGTTTTGGGCAAAAATATTACTTTGTATTAGCCAATTTCATCCTGTATTTGGGCTTCAAAGACTGACAAGAAGAAAATACTTTTGATGAAAGAAGGAAGAGAGCAAAAGGCCTTACCTACAGTACCACATCTTATCCCTGCCAGTGCAACACACTACACTGGCATGCTAGAGTCAGATAGGGAAACACTGGAAACATCTGTCTCCCAATTTATATACCTCTCTCATACCCACTAAACAGCCCAAAGGATTTCCTTTTATATGGTAATTTTTTTTTTTGGGGGGTGGGGATGAGCAATATTGTTAAATTAAATCACCAAACCGTAGATCTCTCAAGGGACAGTATTCCTGAAGAGTCAACAAGGCTTTATGCACCTTGAATCCCATGTTAAGTTTTGGGCCCTTCACCACAAGAAAGACATTGATGTGCTGGAACCTGTCCAGAGAAGGGCAACGAAGCTCGTGAAGGGTCTGGAATAAGTCCTGTGAGAAGCAGCTGAGGGAGCTGGGGTTGTTTGGCCAGGAGAAAAGGAGACTCAGGAGAGTTCTCTCAGGAGAGAACTTATTGCCTTCTACAAAAAGGGAGGCTGCAGGGAGATTGCAGTCAGGAACAAGAGAGGAGAGGAAATGACCTCAAGTTATGTCAGAGGATGCTTAGATTAGTTTTGAAGAAAAATATTTGTACAGAAAAGGTTGTCAAGCATTGACTGCCCATAGAAGTGATGTAGTGAGCATCCCTGGAGGCATTCAAAAATATGTGTCTATATCACTTGAGGACATGGTTTAAGAGTGAACATGGTGGTAGTACTACATCAACAATTGGACTTTGTGAAGTTTTTTCCAACCTTAATGATTCTATGATTGCATGTTTTTAGATTGATTCTTTGCACAGTTATTGCAAGAATATTTTATATTTCCTTCTGAGCATTTTTCAATATTTTATTTAATATTAAAACAAATTTAAATAGAGATTGGAACAATACTATTTGTTTTCAGTTATATCATAATGAAAATCACCTTGCACAGTTCATACAAGTGAAAAATCTGTAGATCCCAGAAGAAATTACCACTGTGTCACCAGTGTAAAAAGATAAGCTTCTATGCTTCATATATTACTCAAGTCTTGTAGCTAAGGATGATACCTAGATTAAAAATGCACATTGCATTGAACAGGGCAGAGTGAAAAGGTTTTCACTGAGGTGTTTGACGGTTTTTTTTCGGGTTTTTTTTATAGAGTTAGTATTAGCAGGAAGAGACTAAAATAAGGTGGGGAGGAAGGGAAGAAAATGGAAAAATTTTAAAAGGAAAAAAATAATAAAAAATCAAAGATAAAAAGAAATATGTATATATGAGAGAGAGAGAGAGAGAGAGAGAGAGAGAAAACTGGGGTAAAAAAAAAAAATATAAAAAGAAAAGCGACCACAAGCCGCCGAGGGTCTCTGGCAGAGCAGGGAGCTGCCCGGGCGGCCGCAGGTACCATGGACAGAGCCCGCGCCCGCCCGGAGCAGAGGTGGCGGCGGGACCCGCCGTGAGCCGCCCCCGCGTCGCATGCCATCGGTGTGCGGAGGTCCCGGGACCGGGCAGAGCCGGCCCAGAGGGCAACGCTCCTCCGTGTGGAGGCTCCAGCCAGGCTGCCGGTGCCGGGAGCGGCCTCACACACGGTGCGACGAGTTTATGAGCTCCGCCTCACGCGGTTTTATGGAGATGTCTGGCTTAGGTCGGATTTCCCTCTGTTGATTCAGGGCATCCTTCGGAACACCTGCCTCCGAGCAGTTACCGCGGTTCTATGAGGCGAGCGCAAAGCCATGAAGTTCAGTTGCAATAAAATGTTAATAAAGGTGTTTATTGCAGGGTGTGTAAACCTAAAATTTTAAATTAATCAAGAGAGTAGCTCATAGGCAAGTTCAAAGCCTATTTTTTAAAAAACTTAACAGTGCCCCATTATTTACAACACAAAAGCTTTGTTAAATACATTTTGTTGAACTAACTGCTCTTCCTGCAGAAGGGGAAATCATAACCCCTGATGGATTTCGTTTTGACTCGCCCCGGGAGTTTCCTATTACTGATTTTGTAGCCCATTACTTCTGAAGGATGGTTTCCAGTAACACCTAGTTTTCCTAGAAAACATGATACTAATGGGAGAGCTGTATTTGGACACACTGCGATACATACAGGGGAAACTGTGTAAGCACATGGATTGAGTGGTTGAGAGGAGTGAAAGAAATATTACAAAATAGTTTAGTAAGCTAAAAGTAAACATCCCAATTCCTCAATTTGGTTTAAAAGCTTCACTTAGTAAAAATATGAATTCATTTCAAAAGAAAAGCTGTTACACTTGCTTGTCATAAATTTGATCTTAGCAATGTACTTAAAACCAAGAACATTGCTGAGGATATTATTTCATTACAGTACCTACATGTTTTGTAGGGAGTGAAAAATTCTGAATGTATTTGGCTGGATAATGAGACGTTTGCATGTGTCTATTTAATACAGGGCTGCAAAAGAGGATTTTTAAATTTCCTGGGAATTCCTCTAATTAATTAATGATGTGCAATCATGTACTGGTGTTTGAATGTCAAGAATACATTATTAATGCTGTCAGAACTTTTAATAATGCTACTCTCTTTTTTTTTTTCATTATAGTGTGAAGTTTGTTATGCTTATGAAATGCCCTGGGAGTACAACTCTATGAACATTATATTGTGACTAAATGAGAGTTTTACAGAAACACTGAACTTCCCAAGGGAAAATTAAAAGTAATTTTCTGGATCAGCTTGGTGATCTGGCCTATTGCAGAATGGCCAACTAAGGCAGTGTTTTCCTAACTGCTCTGGGAAACCAGAGGCTCAGAAGATACCAATCCATGGCTTGAGGATAGAATTAAATACTTGCTTTAAATGTGAACAAAACCACCATATCAATTACTTACAATTCTAACTCCAAATCATGTTGGATCTATTTATTTATAAATTATAAAATTATAAATTATACTTATAAAGACGTGGTGGAATTGCTCACCTGAAAAATTTAGAACTTTGTAATTTTTTGCCTTATCCAATTTTATCTAGCCTATATTCCTATTGAAATAAAGTTTCTATCAATGCTGAATGAACTTTTTCATTTGCATCAGGACTAGTTTGCTAATTAATTAGCTTTCTGGTGGGTTGAGGACTGTTTCATGGTTCCAAAGTCAGTTCTCTTTCACTTATTTGTTCTAGATCAGGTTCCAGGTCAGCATATGTTTTTAGAGTGGGGTTAGTTTTGGGGGAAGAACAGGTCCTAGAATCTAGTTCAAGGGTTACTCGTATGTCATCTCACAAGGATGTGCGGTACTTGTTGCTGATTATATTTTCTTTTTTCTCTTCTCTTCGGTTCTTTTGAGTTGAAGACTCCTAGGAATTCTATCAACCTATAAATGCTGACTTGTGCTGCCCTCTGTGACCATTCCTTTCTCTGTATACACGGCAAACTCCTACTTCCTTCACAGCAATATATTACTCCTGCTTCAAGGATTCTTGCCAGCCTTTATACCCACTCTCCCACTCAGAAGCACTTCAGCCAGGGTAGTGTGTCCATACAGCTCAGAAAGAGCTCAGCAATACCTCTGTTCTTGAGCACTTGCACCCACATTTTCAAATGGCATGCTAACCTGAAAACTTAAAAAGAAGGAGCTGAATCTTGTTGATTAAACCTGGAATCTGACTCTAAGACTGGAATCTGCTGCATCACTTGCCTGCTCACTACTGATGCACAAGAATGTCTAAATAATCAATGCTCAGCTGGCAGAGCCATTCTCCAACCTTGCTTGAAGTACCAGAATTTGAAAGGCATGGAGAGATTCCATGATCTCTCTGTTGCTCTATTCCAGCAATAACTTTGTGACTGTTACAGGGAACTGAAGTAAGCAATTCCTGAGCTGACACTGCTGCTTTTGTACCACAATGTCAAGGGTTGAATATCAACACTCATGATTTTGTGTTCCTGTTTAAGTTGTGCTCATGGCTGACTGAGAGGACTTCAAAACAGATGTGACCCTTCCATTTGCTTTGAAAAAGTTTAGGCATATCCATATCCATGCTCTGGCATGTAATATCTTGCTCAATGCTCACTACTTCTTAAGGCAAAACAGTGTATGGTCATATGCTTGTACATAAATACATACTGTGCTGTAATGGCTGAGATATGTAACTGCTTCTGGGGTATACCCAGGAACTATTCATGGTCGGGGCTGCTAAAAAGCTATCTATAGTAATGGAAAGTAGAGGGTGAGGAAGGTGAATATATGCTTTGGATGTACTTTTTAATAATTATTTCCATTTCTGTTTCACTTTTCATCAAAGATGAAACACTTTACAAATGAACTATTAAGCACTGTTTGAAAAACAAGGAAGGAAAAGCACTCAAAAATCAAACATTTGGTCTTACCATACAAAATTAATCAAAAACAAAAGTGTGAAAATTTATAGAATGATGTGTTTTTGTTTTTTTTTTTCTAAATCCAATCCACTAATACCAATGATGATTTACATTTGAAATAATTATTTTTAAGCAAAGCAGGAATAAGATAATTGTATTAATCTTTTTCATGAGCAAGAACTATAAAATTCAGTGAAAAAATTATTTCTCTAGTGATGTCACTGTAAAGTGGAAGATAAAGGGAAAAGAGGAGGCAAGTTCTCTGTTTAAAAAGAAAAAAGAAGTTGAGAAGCTACAGTGTTCTTCATTATCTCAAGAAAAACATGCAAATGGGCATAAATTCTTGTGCTAGGGCAGGAAAGACTTTAGGCATGCAAAATAAGCTTATTTTTAATGTGTTTGTTCAATATACTTTTCTCATCTACTTGTTTTAGGTGTTCAGACCTTGAATGATACCATGTTTTCTCCATATATCACTTTCTATTTGTATTACATCCAAGCCAGCAACATCCGTGGTTTTATGGTAAGTGCCTCAGCAACACATAGATCAAAACCTGTGATGCCTATAAGAAGCTTGCATTTACATCCCATCTTTCCCATTAGTCACTCTGTTCTACTTTATCAGACAAGGCTCTCCAAGGACTCTTAGCCCACAGAGAAATACATTTTGACAGGTACTGACTTGGCTGATCTTCACCCTTGTGGTCAGTATGAAGACTTAAAGCTTCAGCAATTATTTGGAATCTCATTCCATTTACAAGGTATGGCTGTTGCTTTGCTGTGCATGCTCATACTAGCGAGGCTGCTTAAAGAGCCAGCCAGTAACAGGAATTACTATAGAAGCTCCCCCAGAAGGACTCCACCTACTGACGGTAGAAACCACCATCTCCACAGAATTGTCTGTGGAATGGTCACCACCAAAGAAACCAAATGGTAGGACACTGTATTTACTTTTGTAAGTCAAAAATTTTGCAAAGAAACAGCAGCATTTTCTCGAATCTGGTTAGAATATTCTTTTCTGTGTGACATAAACTGACAGTGAAAAAATGCATTATCTTCAGTTGCCAGTCTGCCATTGAGTGAAAGGCCAAGAAGACCAACGGCATCCTGTATAGTATCAAAAACAGTGTAGCCAGCAACACCAGCGAAGTCATTGTCCCTCTGTACTGGGTATTGGTGAGGCTGCACCTCAAGTACTGTGTTCAGTTTTGGGCTCCCCACTTGAAGAAAGACACTGAGGTGCTGGAACAAGTCCAGAGAAAACCAATGGAGCTGGTGAAGGGCCTAGAGAATAAGTCTGTGGTGATTGCCAAGAGTTGCTGGTCTAACATACATAACAATATTTTAGGGTTTTTGAAACTGGGAATGCAGCTGTTGTAGGACACTTTTGTGATGCCATAGACTTTACCGGTAAACACTAGCTTTTAATATATGTGCAGTGGAGTTTTGTGAACATGCACTTATATGGACAAGTATCTGTGCATGTGAAAACAAGCACTTTGATTTATTCACAAAATGGGAATTGGTGTCCCTCTCCATTGCAGGGGAGTTGGAACTAGATTATCGTCAAGATCCCTTGCAACCTGAGCCATTCTGTGATTCTGTGGTTTGCCAGCTATTACCAGATTAGACAGGAAGAACATCCTCATACAGTGCCTGTATGTGTTTAGAGGGGCAGCTTCTGCAATGCAGGTCATGATCCTTGCTGTTAACACATATACTCTTCATCGCTTACTCCATAGCCATGATATGCATGAAATGACCAGCACAGGCAGATTTAAGCAATGCTCTCATATTTCTTTTGATGTCAGGTCAGATTTCTTTGTCTTTCCAAAGACAAAGAGAGAAGCTGTTTTTCCCAAGCAACCTCTCCATTTCTGCATGAATACAGTGCCAAATATATACACTACATGGTAATTAACTATCTCCTGGCTTTATTGTGTCTCTCATCTTTTCCATTTGGGAAATTTCCAGTCAACTTTATTACAGTCTGTTCTTATAGTTAAATTGCTTCCATGATCCAATCTAGAAGATATTTCACTTCATATCACAATACTGAAGATGGTATTATTTTCCAAGTGGTAGAACCTTTTTGATTAAATAATAGGTTTACATTGATGGAAAATTGACACCCATCCCCCCACCCATCCAGCAGTATATTCAAAAAGGTTAACATTAAACTATCACCCAAAATTTCTCTACCTATTGTATAAAACCCAAATTTAAACATTCCTTTGAAAAGGCCCGAAGTAATTTCCACTAATACTTGATCAGAACTTTAGGATATTGTCTTCCAGTGAGGATATTAGAACTCACACAGTAATTCAGTATTTGTTTTAAAATATCAAAAATGCATGGAAAGAAAAATAAAGAGTGTAGTAGAAGAATTGTCAAAAAGATTTAAATGAAAAGAGCAGAAATTAGGGAAACTTCTAATGCTATGTTTTCTACAACACTGATTGATTGATTCTTAGCTCATTAAATATATTGATGTTGGTATTTCAGTAGAATCCTAGAAATCCTAAAAATGCATTGTTTTTTCTGGCTTCCCTTTTTTCCTCTAGGCATAATTTTAAGATATGAACTTTACATGAGAAAAAATGTTTTGTGATTATATTTCCCAAATCTGAGTTTTTGAAAATCAAGAAGATCCATCAAAATTGATGCATTCATGAAGAAAAAAAAAAAATTTCTCATTTT
>VYZS01095643.1:23786-36707 GCA_013400695.1 Neodrepanis coruscans | reverse complement strand
CCGGCCATCATGGCGCCATCACCCGCAGCCCCTGGCGCGCGCGGCGGCCCCGCTCCCGCCGCCGTCCCCACAGGCGCGACGGCACGGGGCTGCGGACAGTCCCATCAGAGTGTAGCAGGGGAGGAGCGGTTTTTATCCTCCCCAACCTACAACAAACTGTGAGCCATCTGATGATTCTCCTTATGAAGAAATATTAAGATCCGCATGGACTTTCTCTTGTGTTCGATCGGTGCACTTCATTTTATCTTTATTGCAAATGGAAGTGTTCACTTTAGAGGTGAACAGAATCATGTTCTGTGGACCATCATCTACTTATGCTTTCAGCAGTGTAACTGAGGTCAGAATCTGATCATCAGAGAGTGGGGCAAAGTAATTGCTCCTTGCAGAGCAGAGTCCCTTGTCTTGCACTACTCATAATTCTATGTTCAAGAGCTATTCTACTGATTATATCCAAAATAGCTGAATCTGTTTGTATTTTCCTATTTGGTTTTCAGAATTTAAAAATTAAAGCCCTTGTGATTGTAGAAGGTGATGATATAACAGGTACATTTATTTCCCCTTACCATGAAGAAATCCTTGAACATATCCCCAGGCAAGCCGTATTAAACTACCTTGAAGGCAGTGATATACATTTCTGACATTTACAGGCAGAAACTGTTAATAAAATAAGAGGGAAAGGGATACTGTGGATTTTTGAATTGTTTGATTCTTCCAATCCAGTTTCTTAAGTGACAACACATTGATCACATTGTGAGAAGAGTAGCTAAAATGGTAAATCTCTCCTCCTAGCTGTTTAAGAGGACCTTCTGTGTAAGCTGAAATATGTAAATGCCAAAAGTGTTCAAAACATTGTTATCCTTGCTTTTTATCCTTGTTCTATATAGAGAGATATATATCTCTATGTAATAATCTATATGTAGGTATATTTTACAATCTATATATAGACTGCAAAATGCAGTTGGTACTGTCTAGTTTTATTTGAGATTCCAAACTCAGTGAGGCTTTTTTTTTTTAATTTTGAAAAGTAAACTTAGAATATATAGACAGTAAATAGCAACTTATTTTATTACTGTAGGCATTGTACAATATAGTTTTATCCACCCCTGCCTGTTCTAACTTTTCTATAAGAAATACTATTTAGCATATTGTCCTACTGCAATAGTATCTCCTGCTTTTTTTTTGTTTCAGAAACACCTTAACTTTTATCACACATACCTTTTTTCACTCTTTCCCATCTTCCTAGATTTTAAAATTAGCAGAAGGCTGTTTAATATTATTTCTGGATAATTTTATTACTAGTTACATATTTATTTCTCCAGGTAATTTTGTAGTACTTTCGCTATCCTACTAGACTTAATGCTTTTCACAGTTTTAATAAGAATTATATGAAAGGGTTTTATAGTACACAAAAAGAATACTAAGCTTTTCAGGTTATTATTTTATAAAAGAAGTCTTGAAAGAGGGACCTGGATTAGGCTACAGCTAGCAGTAAAGGTCATTCCTTCTTAATAGCATGAGAAAGATGCTTTGTTAATAATGGCCTCCTGTGGCTCACAGCCTTGACTTTCAAATCATTGCTATAGTACATTAAATAGGAGGGCGATATCACCAGTAATAAAAGTGCTTTGATATCCAAGAATCTATTTCATTGAACAAAGAGACACACTTACTTAAACACTGGAAAAAAAAACCCAAAAAAACCCAAAACCTTTTCTTCTCCTTCCTCACAAGGAGCCCAGGGTGGATAGGACGTAATCGCCTATTAGGAATTTGGGTCAACTCACATTTATATATTTTAAATAATAATAATTAAAAAAAATACTGCAGGAGTGTACCAAGACATTTTCTCAGTACTGACTCAGAAAGAAAATTGCTACCCACTTGAAAAAATAATTTGTACCTCTAATTACAAAAGTGAACATGAAAGAAATTATTTATCTAGATCAAGCTTTGATTATTTTGCTATCTCTGAGTGGATAACTACAGAAAGGGTATGTCTGCCATGATTTTCAAATTATTATATTTAAGATTTCTCTCAATCAAACTGGTCAGTGATCTACCTATCCATACACCCGATAGCATGTGGTATCCAGATCTTTCTAAATTTTATTGAAGATCTACTTCAGCTGAGACTGATATCTCTTTCACCACATGAAGTCATGTTAATGTGTTAATGTCATATCATATGTTCATTTTATCACCTTCGTGTATATTCTTCCTTTCTTTTTCGTTGTTGTACCATTTTTACATAGTTCTTTTGATAATATAGAGCTACTTTTTCAAAAATTTACATTTGCAACTTTTTCTGTTTGAGTATAAAAAGCATTTGTATCCATAGCAAAGTGGTTTTGTTGTTTTGTTAAAAAGGAGAGAGAAAACAAACTAAAGGTTTTTCCAAATTTAGTATGAATTGAGGAACAGATGCATCAATAATGTTCATCTGATTCTCTTTTCATATACATCTGTCTACTGTAGCACTTAAAACTGCAATCAGAAGTAGGGAAGTTGAAACAGTGCTTCTAATAATACCTAGCTCAGTTTGTTATAAAACATTGTCCTAACCTCAGGTGAGTAAAATTCAGGTGAATTTACCGAGGATCACTGACTCTGTATTCTTTATTATACTTTTACAGGTAAAATGAGATAGAAGTGACTGGATTTTTTGGCAGTTACCCCCAAATGTACTTAATAAATATGTTTTTGTTTTGCTGATGATTAACTTTTTTCTTCTAGAACTTTCTAAGGGAAATATTGAAGAGGAAAAAGAATAATTTTTTAAATAAAAAATAAATTTCAGAGTACCTTTATAAAAGAAAATATTCTTATCTACTCTCATCTTAAGTATGCTCTCTTGTCTGATTTGAAATCAGATTTGTGTGTCCATTTACTCTTAAGAATTTTCATAACAACAATTTTTATGCATTTCATTTCAAATTGTCCTGTAACTTAATTGAGAGAATGCTATGTCTTCCTTTGTAGCATTATGCTTCTCCCAGGCAAATGTCTGTCTTTACAGACCAGTTTACGTTATTGAGAAATAAAACAGAATTGCCATACTCTGGCATAGTCAAATATCAATGCCGTACCAATTTTGTCTATGAGATACTTTAAATTTTGTGCAGCAATTTGGCAAATGTTAGAAGTTCTGTGAAGTTCCTGATATAGTCATTTATAGTTAATGAAAAATTACTGAAATCCTGTTTTACCTTCATGTTTTTGACATGATATACATTAGTTTTAACATCAGAGAGGAAATTAATTCATGAAAAAAAGCTTTGAATTTTAACCTGTGAATGTTAAACAATCGACATTTTAAATTATAGCAAAAGGAAGGTGGAGAAAAAAGCTGCCCTTTCTCCCACCCCTCTGTATTAATAAAGATCTTATTTCTGACATGGATTCTATGATCAAAGAGTTGGCAACAGTTAATGACAGAGTTATAATTGGAGTAAAAGATAATTGAAAGCAAGGGTTAGCTAGAAGGATCATCAATATAAAAAGAACTTCCGTGCATTTTAGTTCTGCAAAGACTTCTGTATACAAGAAAAAAAATGTGATTGTATTTCAGTAATACAGCTAGTATGGTGGCAGTAGAATAGAAGCTTTCCAGTGAATAGTGCTGTCCCATTTTTTAAAATAAAAGCACAGAACAACACTGAAAAAAAGAAGATATAGTATATAGAGCTTCCTGGTTCATAAAGGACTTGTACTTCTAAAGAAATTTTGGGTCTACTACAGAAAGCAGTACTTAGAAAAGCAAAAATTAATTACAGGAGATAAATATAAACAATAATGATGTACTGAGACGTAAAACTATTTTTGTTATATCTTGTAGAAAACTGAAGTGTGTTAGCAAAGAGTTAGCTATTGTTGCAACAGAAGAGAATTGCCTCCTGAAATTGGCAAAGCAGTAGTAAAACTGAAGCAGTGGATGTATCACAGGAGAGAAAACCTGTTACTCAATTCAAAGAGAGCACTAGAATATGGTTATGACTCAGTGTGATATTCTGATTTCTATGTAAATCTTTGATATAAGGATTTTGTTTAAATGGAGTACTTGTGTTAGTTTTTTTTTTTTTTCACTGTTCCAATGCATAGGAAACACATGTACCAATTTGGCATTTTGCTCTTAAATAATGTACAGTTTTATCCTTCAAGTAGCAGGATATGGTAAACTTTATATGTACAACAAATATAAGTGTTTAATAAGAGCAGAGTTTTTAAATATCAGCATGATTTATTTACTTTGTTAATAATAGCCAAAAACTATGATCATTATTTGCAATCCTTTTAGGAAATGGAGAATTTCCAGCCTCATTTCTGTGCCTTGAATACAGACTAGATCTAACAGAAAGGAGAAACAGAAACATATTAGTTGTCATAATGTTTAGAAAATAGTTTAGTTCAGCATTATGGTATTGTTTTTGTGTAGGAACACATATGAAAATATGTGATTCCTGTAGGCTTATCACAATATCTTGGCTTCATGTTATTGAAAGAACAGAAGTTATATTTCATACAGCTCTAGAAAATATATTTCTCAGTGGTACCACATGCTGATTTTTTTTTTAATTTTTTTTACAGACAACTTTTTAAACACTGTAATTTGGCTTGTTTTATACCAGGATATTCTTGCAATGGCTTACAGTTTACCTGACCAGGGAATACAAAGGCTATCACTAACAAGTATCATCACAATTCATTTCTGTAGGGAGGCTAAACAAAATAAAACAAACAAAAAATTAAAAACCAGCAACCCCCCACAAGGAAACAAAACAAAACAACAGAAAAAACCTCATACAAAAAACCCTGAAAACCAAAGGAATTGTTCTTAGTTTCCGTGGTTTCACTTAAAGGTGGCTGCCAATGACCCTGAAGTGTCTTTTCTTTCATTGATATCAAGGAATTGATCTTGCCTAATAAAGCTTTCTTGTGATAAAAGATTAGACTGATGGACATGGAATGCTGCATTAGTGGTTTGAGCAAAGCCAGTGTGTATGTGCTGCTTTGATAACTAAAACTGCTATGAAATGTAAATTATCTCAACTATCAGTTTTTATTTAGTGTAATTTCAGCATTTGCTCATAAGTACTCCTGCTCACACTGAATGCTTAGTTCAGGTAACTGGGATTTGATGCTTGTTTAAAAGATTCTAACAAAAATATTTTAGAAATATTGAATGTATTAGTCTGGATTAGACCCTTATTAAGTGAAGCTGCTGTGCTGGCATTCCAAAACTATCAATATTTTGATTTTATGATAAAAGAGCAAAAGATGGCAATGAATGGCTATCAATCACATTGTTGTATGTATTCAGGAGTATACTTAAAAAAAATCATTCATATAGGAATTCCATTCAAAATCTTTCTAAGCATGTGTGTGCTCATTTCTTGTATAACACACTTGATAACAAACTGAGGCAAATGGCACTGTATTAATNAGATATAGTATATAGAGCTTCCTGGTTCATAAAGGACTTGTACTTCTAAAGAAATTTTGGGTCTACTACAGAAAGCAGTACTTAGAAAAGCAAAAATTAATTACAGGAGATAAATATAAACAATAATGATGTACTGAGACGTAAAACTATTTTTGTTATATCTTGTAGAAAACTGAAGTGTGTTAGCAAAGAGTTAGCTATTGTTGCAACAGAAGAGAATTGCCTCCTGAAATTGGCAAAGCAGTAGTAAAACTGAAGCAGTGGATGTATCACAGGAGAGAAAACCTGTTACTCAATTCAAAGAGAGCACTAGAATATGGTTATGACTCAGTGTGATATTCTGATTTCTATGTAAATCTTTGATATAAGGATTTTGTTTAAATGGAGTACTTGTGTTTGTTTTTTTTTTTTTTCACTGTTCCAATGCATAGGAAACACATGTACCAATTTGGCATTTTGCTCTTAAATAATGTACAGTTTTATCCTTCAAGTAGCAGGATATGGTAAACTTTATATGTACAACAAATATAAGTGTTTAATAAGAGCAGAGTTTTTAAATATCAGCATGANTTTTTTTTTTTCACTGTTCCAATGCATAGGAAACACATGTACCAATTTGGCATTTTGCTCTTAAATAATGTACAGTTTTATCCTTCAAGTAGCAGGATATGGTAAACTTTATATGTACAACAAATATAAGTGTTTAATAAGAGCAGAGTTTTTAAATATCAGCATGATTTATTTACTTTGTTAATAATAGCCAAAAACTATGATCATTATTTGCAATCCTTTTAGGAAATGGAGAATTTCCAGCCTCATTTCTGTGCCTTGAATACAGACTAGATCTAACAGAAAGGAGAAACAGAAACATATTAGTTGTCATAATGTTTAGAAAATAGTTTAGTTCAGCATTATGGTATTGTTTTTGTGTAGGAACACATATGAAAATATGTGATTCCTGTAGGCTTATCACAATATCTTGGCTTCATGTTATTGAAAGAACAGAAGTTATATTTCATACAGCTCTAGAAAATATATTTCTCAGTGGTACCACATGCTGATTTTTTTTTTAATTTTTTTTACAGACAACTTTTTAAACACTGTAATTTGGCTTGTTTTATACCAGGATATTCTTGCAATGGCTTACAGTTTACCTGACCAGGGAATACAAAGGCTATCACTAACAAGTATCATCACAATTCATTTCTGTAGGGAGGCTAAACAAAATAAAACAAACAAAAAATTAAAAACCAGCAACCCCCCACAAGGAAACAAAACAAAACAACAGAAAAAACCTCATACAAAAAACCCTGAAAACCAAAGGAATTGTTCTTAGTTTCCGTGGTTTCACTTAAAGGTGGCTGCCAATGACCCTGAAGTGTCTTTTCTTTCATTGATATCAAGGAATTGATCTTGCCTAATAAAGCTTTCTTGTGATAAAAGATTAGACTGATGGACATGGAATGCTGCATTAGTGGTTTGAGCAAAGCCAGTGTGTATGTGCTGCTTTGATAACTAAAACTGCTATGAAATGTAAATTATCTCAACTATCAGTTTTTATTTAGTGTAATTTCAGCATTTGCTCATAAGTACTCCTGCTCACACTGAATGCTTAGTTCAGGTAACTGGGATTTGATGCTTGTTTAAAAGATTCTAACAAAAATATTTTAGAAATATTGAATGTATTAGTCTGGATTAGACCCTTATTAAGTGAAGCTGCTGTGCTGGCATTCCAAAACTATCAATATTTTGATTTTATGATAAAAGAGCAAAAGATGGCAATGAATGGCTATCAATCACATTGTTGTATGTATTCAGGAGTATACTTAAAAAAAATCATTCATATAGGAATTCCATTCAAAATCTTTCTAAGCATGTGTGTGCTCATTTCTTGTATAACACACTTGATAACAAACTGAGGCAAATGGCACTGTATTAATAATCCAAGTAATGTGTGTCTGGCCCCTTCTTTGGGGCCTCCTAGCACTTAGATACACTTTAGAATGTGATCCAACTAAACTGCACAGTGGGAAGATAGTTCATCTTTGCAGAGCTAGCTTGGAATGTAATAATAAATACATCTACAATTAAAGCTGATTAAAAAAAATACAACAGAACAATTTGAAGGAATGATAATAAACTGTGGTTATTGGGTAATTATTATAAATTCATGACACAGGTTATGAGGTTAACTTGAAAAATACATGAGAAATGAATGTCAAATACTTTATCTGATTAAATCTGATTATATAACAATTTGTTTCGTTAAAAAGGAGTAAGAGTTAAATGGTATATGAGTCATTCTGAAGATCTCTGTGTAACATGAAGCAATAAAAAGACAGCTGTATCAGAGCATGCTGGAATTTTCACATAAAATAAGCTGCATCTACTCAGTTGGAGATTTTTAATGTCTAAATAAATTAGCAGTCATTATAGCAGTTTCATAGCAATATAGCATAAAGTTGGAGAGTTTTTGGGGCAGTAAAAGGTTAGTGATGTTTTATAGCTAGCCTCAAGAGCTCTAGTACTTTGGCAAAGCTGTCACTTGTGTCTAGTGTCTCCCATAAACACAAAAAAAAAATCAAATTCTCTTTACATATCTAAATCATTATTCTTACTGGTAATCTAGTAGTGAATGGGCCTATGGCACTTTTCTGTGTCATGCCTCTTCAGGTTCTTAGGAAGCTTGCAACATTATTAGATTTCAAAATAGCAAAACTATATTTTAATCAACTGACTCAAAGTAGTTTCATGTTTCCTGTAGAATAATGGATATTATAATTTATTAGGTGTTAATATTTCCTCATGATATGAATCTGTGGTACTTACTGTACCCAGAGAATAAAGGGAAAATCATACATCTCTAATTAATTATTTAAATAGCTACAGTGTTATTCTATTCATTTAAAGTCAGAGAAATAATCTTTTTCTGAGGTTTGCTGAATAAAGTCAAATCCTGCTCAGTTCAGCTAATGGTCTGGGCTAATGAATTACAAAGTCTTATTTTGGGAAGAGAGAATAGAGGGTGGTCTCTGCATTTATTTTCTGATAAAATCTTGGGAAGATATGCATGAAGACCTTCTAAACATTGGAGATTTAGTTAGATATTCTGAATTAATCACCAAATTATCACCTTTTTACACAGCAGCAATAGAATAATGGTAGTAAAGCTATTTTACTTAGTAAAGCTATTGTGGTGAAAAACAGCCTTTGTAAAATTCACTCATGATTTGTTTTTTTCTTTACAGTCTTTCCATTGTCAAGAAACATAAGGACCAATTAAATACTTAAAATCTCTAATTGTACCTAGGAAGTTTGTTTCCATGGTCAGTAGAGAGAGGTAGGCAGTAACTAAAGCAGTGAGCAATGACAGATCAATCATGAATCCGTGGAAGGATTTTGCTACTGTTAGCTTTCTCAACTGACTGTAAAAGAAGCTTAAAAAGATTAAATTCCCTTGACTAAAGCTAGCCTGCATCAACAGCCATGAACTGTTGTCTACTTTTATGTTCTTCAGAATAGAGATTCTTTTAAAATCCTGTCATTTTCTACTGTATATACTATACTAATGCTTATTTTAGACTGTACTTTCTTTAGGCGTTGACATAATTTCTAATTTTCTGTCAGTCTGGTTCTTCAACTAGTGGATTTACAATAGATTCATGATTTCCTCTTGTTCTTAAAATATGAGACTGAGAGCATGCAAAATTTATGTTTATGAAATTTAGGTTTTGTTTTTCTTCTTAAACTACAAGAGAAAAGCCTCTTGAATTGGTGCCAAATGCAATTACTTTCAGACTTCTTTGTGGAATTTAATTTCTTTTTGACAGGCAGTAACAAACTGCAGAGGTGCATTGCTTTGCCAATGTGAAAGCAATTGGCAAAAAAAAAAATAAAAGAAACTGATTATTTGGAAAACAGGAGTTGTAACATTGACATTAGCATGAAAAGCCTGTGCTAGGTTTATCTGGCAAACCAAGCACACATAAATAATTATATTTAGAAAGGTTCTAGTTTAGCCTTCAAAAGGTTATCTTCTCACCGTGTCCTTGTAATAAAGGAAGTCAGAGATACTATAAAATAAGTGAAATATGAACAAAGATGTGACGTTAGTATTACTAGTACTAGTATTACTAGTACTTCCATGAATTGGCGGAAATTAAATACGAAAATCTTGGAGGGAGATGTAGGAAATAAAGAGAATTATTGTAAAATACTGGCTGTGTTTTACAAGCAAACAACTGTTGTTTAAAAAATATCTGGTTGGCTGCAATTGTTGATGTAGCTTTCCCTTAAAAAACCAATGCAAAATTTTAATCCTTAGCTTCAAATTTTTTACCTACTCAGTTCAGAGGCAAATGATGGTTTGTTTTTTTTCCTTTTCCTGTAAGAAAATCAAGATTTCACTTTAAAAAAAGAGAGAAATACCTGCACCCAAAGTGTGTTAGCATTATCACTGAACCATTATAACTGCATTACACTGTATTCATTATTAACCATCAGTAAAAATGTGTCCAAACAATATAATTTTTTTCTTTGCTGTAGATTTGTCAAAGACTGTGATATTTGGGCAATGAACAGTGTGGATGGACTGATTGAAAAGGAAGATAAAAATAATGCTTATTTGTGGGAGATGCTTTCTGAGGGGAAGGTTGTAATGTCTATATGAGAGAACACTCAAGATTTTAACTACAGAAGATTTTTATACAAAGCAAAAAAACCCCCAAAATGTTATTTAAGAAAGCAATATATTGGCAAAAAATGTTTGAAAAAGATACCCAGAAACCAAACAAAAAACAACCCTAGTTCCCATGATGATGAACAAATTCAAGCAGTCTGTTTTATTCTGTGTCCTCTTGTGGGGAAAAGCTGGGAACAATCTTTCTAGAGCTGTTGATGAAGTGCAGGCAAATGACCATAAACTGCCTCATATGCGCAGCATAGGCATATGAAAGCAAGTTATAGAACCAAAGGAAATAATTGTTGATTTAAAAACAAAAATCACCTTTAGGTTTCTGTTGTACCAACACTATGACGTCAAGGCAAAGATTCTTTATCAAATTAAAGTTTTCTTTTCTTATTATTTTACTCTTTATTCTTTGTACATATCATGATTCTTAAAATGTCAAGTTCTTCAACAGAACAGGGTTGCAGTTCTATCTTTTTATATATGACAAAAATAATAAGAGTTTCTCAATGTAACTCTAGAAGTATATTGCCATTTTTATTGAACAGTAGGAGATTAAACAAAAATTGATCTTGTAGGAATTATTTTACCATCATCAATTTTTTTTTTGAAATTTTTTATCTATGAAAAGATAAAAATCTTTTCATGTATTTATTGCTGTTGATGTTTGTAGGCTCTTTTCAACCATGTTTGTGTAAGTATAGATGCAGGTATTGTTGGTGACTTAGCTTGCGAGTTAGTCAATAAAACACTAAATAATTGTCAACATGCAGTGTCAAATAGCTTTGTTTATACTTCACCATCATTTTCAAAGGCTGCTTAGAACATCAGGTTCTCTGTGTATTGAGGTAGTTTGCTTTAATTAGCAGAACAAACATTGAACTCACTATAAAAATAAGCTAGGGATATTTATTTCGTAGTTGTAAAAAAACCCAAACAAACAAAACAACCAGATGAAACCCACCACTACCAACAAAAAAAAGCCAGCCATAAAATTCAGTCTCTGAGTGATGAAAAGATGTTGTCATGTGTGAATCTCATTGAAATACTGATGTCTCAGTAAAATAACCACAGGGATGTTTTACCCATGGTTTTTAAGAAAAAGAAGGGACAAGCCATTATACAGATATTCATTTACTTGAAAAATAGCTGTAGTGTCTAAAGAGATCATATGCCACGGTGAAACAGTTCAAGGGCTGGAACAGTTAAATATGCTTCAATGCAGTATCTAATAATTTAGGATAAGGAATGTTAAATTAAACTAGTCTCCAGACTGCACTGTAGCAGCAAAATTTTTATACACTCCATCCTATGTCCTATTTTGTTCACAAATACCTTTGACACAGATTAGGCAGAAAATTTTAGACAGCAATAATAATAGCCATTTTCTAGATAAAATATGAGTACCTGTAGCATGGCTCTTTTGAATAGCTCTTCTTCCATCTTCTACTAATAATGTCATTGAAGAGCAACACTTTGAAAACACATGTTCAGCTAGTAAGGGGAAAAAAGTAAATTAAGCTTTTGCTTCATACCCTTTAGAAAGAGATAAAGATCAGAATATCCCACTCAGAGATTTGTTGAAGTTTGTTAGGTGGATTATTTTAAAGGGAAATCCAGTTATAATGATTCATATTATCTAAATTAAAAATTAAGTCTTGAAGACGGTTCTTTTTTTCAATCTTTGAAGTGGTAGCATGTAATGGTATATTTGGTAGAAATATTATCTGTGTAACCAAAGAGCTAATATAGAAAACTAGAGTTATATTAAGAAAAGCAAGTTACTGATAGCATTACTATTGGCAATGTTAATTTTTAAGTGTGTTATTTTCTCCTCTCAATGAATAACTACTAGAATCATCTGAAGGACAGAGTTGTGCAGTGTGAAATTTAGTTTTTCA
This sequence comes from Neodrepanis coruscans, assembly GCA_013400695.1. Classification (NCBI taxonomy): domain Eukaryota; kingdom Metazoa; phylum Chordata; class Aves; order Passeriformes; family Philepittidae; genus Neodrepanis; species Neodrepanis coruscans. The sequence continues at coordinate 24,679 of VYZS01095643.1, read as the reverse complement.
TTGAATGAAGAAATACAGTGAAACATATATTTTTTGAATAAAATTTCTGAGTGTATTTAAAGAAAAAAAAAGAAAAATTAAGGGATGTTCATAGAGATTTCAGTTTTCAGGTGTAAATTTCAGTGTACAAGAAGACTCAGGATGTTATTGTGAAAGTCATCTTGAATGAAATATGCATTGAGATTAGGTTCTATGGATAAGAACAACTAGGAAGTAAAGACTGAAAAAAAAAGAAATCCCAATAAATTGTAGAAGTTGTAGGTGATATCCTGGATGAATATTAAGTATAGTCATAATGGACCAGACGTTAGGCTAGCCCAGTATTTTGTCATTGGTCCAAAGGATAGAATGTAGCAGTAAGGCAGCACATAATATTATTTTTCTGTCGAAGTTATTACTGTCAAAGATTTAGTGAGTGAACTATTGTAGCTGAGGTTCTGTTTTTACAAGCTTTTGATAGACTCTTCTAAGGATCTGTGGTGGTTTTACCACAAATTCAGCGATTTTGGACCAGAGACTCTGAGAGAAGTCACAAACACACCCCAAACTGAAGAAAACACACAAATACCACAGTTTATTTCGCCTACACACAAAAACCCGACAAATAAAGTGCAAACAGACAAATAAAATAAGTCTCCCAGGGCCCGTTTTTGGGACAAGGATGCTCTGGAGATAGTGCTTGTCTCTCTCTGGCCCCCCCGAGAGACTCCGGGGTAATGAGAAGGAAGCATGGGGCTGGTCTGAGAAATCCCTTAGCAGTGAGCTTCTGCCCGGCTTTGACTGAAAGAAAACTCAAGAGAATTAGAAAAACCACGCGCAACCCTCTCCCTCCCCTCTTCGTTAGCCCAAGGAGGGATTTAGTGCTGATAGAGGAAGAGAGGTGGTCTCTGGAC
>VYZS01095639.1:39572-50441 GCA_013400695.1 Neodrepanis coruscans | reverse complement strand
AGTAGAAATGAACACTTTAAATGTATTACTGACATTAACTCAAGAAATTTCACACAGAAATCAAGCACTTTAATAGAAGTCTATGGAAACATGAGATATGATCAGATCTGAACCTGATGTATATTCCAGTGATTCCAGCACTGTATCTTCTCCTTTCCCAGAGAAATTCTTGAGAAGATTCACTTCATTATTTACAGCAGCTGGATTTAGTCTCACATCTCTGCAATTAATAGAAAATGATTCAACATGTATTCATCAAAAGGATGTACTCAGAGAAATGAAGACAACATTACATGATTTGTTTTCCTTTTACATTGAGTCTTAATAGCAGCAACAAAAATACAAAAATGGGTCATCTTCTACAGTTTTTCTTAATTTTATCTATAGTGAAATTTTAGTTCCATATCACATACAAAGTCCTTGTAACTATGAAACAGACTCAATGTAATACTTAATACAGTTCCATGAAGAAATAAGCAGTTCCTTGAAAATATTTAACTGTACTTTGTTGTTTGTACAAATGACTTCAATTTGCTAACAAAATGCAGAACATATGCAATAAAAAAACCACACTTGTGGGCACACACTTGCATACCCACACCTACAGAAAAATCGTCATAAAAAATGTTTTTTCAATAACTTAGTGAACAGTGAAAGTTATTTCAATACATTTCTTTATATCACACCAAAAACACATGCTGTGTTTTTAAACCAATCTGACTGAACAATAAAACAAAAAATGCACTGGCTGAGATGCTTCGCTTCCATTTGAAATGCACTTACTGTGAAATCTGTTTCAAAGAACTATTAAGCAGTTGCAAGTCCAGCTGATGAAGAAGAAGAATGATTTTCATTTTCATCTCAGCTTCAGGGTCATGACTACTTTTGACTTTGTCAAATAAATGCAAGATGGACGTGTCTTCTCCTTCAACAGTCCCATACTCAGGCCCAAGAATCTTCACTACAGGATCTCTGTTAGCTGTAAACATGAAACAGAATCATGTAATGAGCTACTACGTTTAAAATTATTAGGTAAGACACTTTTTAATTCAATTGCTGCATGATTGTGATGCTATTAATTTACAAAAAGAACTTTATATTGTGAACAGGTATTCATCAATCATTACTGTCTAATGAATTCCTTCATATACCTCTACCTCAATTTTAAAGGTACTTTTAAGAATATGATAACATTAAGAACAAAAATAATTTTTTCTTAACAAACCCATTGCTTTTCACAGCAAAGCTTAGAATTCATTCAACCAAAGGGTGAATATTAAATAGTTCTCTTTATCAACAGTCCCCTCTCCCAAAAATATGCCTGGCTGATTCCCAAAACAGGAAATCAATAGGCTTAACTCACTGAAAATTGATCATTTTGGAAACATGATTTAGTGTTAAAGAACATCTCAAAGCTTTCTTAGCAGCATTCCCAATGGCCTCATTACTTCCTTAGCTATGCCAGCTGTTCTTCTTGGTAAACAGTGACATAACTGCCTGTCAATGTGTTTTACAAAACCATTTTGCTCTGTTCCTGCAAATGAAGTCCCACGCATCTGTGAGTGGCTCTGCACGATACACTGGACATATTATTCTTCCCTGTTATTCATGGTTGATCACTGTCAGTGGCAGGACCCTTGGTTAGATAGATCTGAAGCCTGATCCACTATGAGCATTTATATTGTAGTAGTGCAGATGCAATTTCTACTAGTATTACAAAAGAATATCACTGATCTCTTTCACCTCCAGGTAGGAGGAGAATATCCACTTTAGCATCTCAAGTCTTCTTGTCAGTTTAAAAATCTAGGACTTGAAGATGACACAGTACTTGTACCTATATTTTAAAGCCATTGTGATAGGGAATCTGGAAGTGCTCATTGTGAACCTTGTAAGGTAAGAATGTCTTCAGCATGTAATTTTTCTTTCGCTACTTCTTAAGGATAAAAAATATTAAGGATATTATTTTAAAGGAATATGAAACTACATGCATAGGAAAAACTGTGATTAGCCTCAAAGAAGACATTTTTTTCAGAAATTTAAGCCTACTGTCAAACTGGGATATTGCTCAGTATACATGATTTTTTTAATGAGATCCAACAATTTTATTATAATCTTATTCCAGATTTCTCTGTAACTAATTTCTGTGTAAATAAAACAATAAACAGAAACTTCATTGAATTCTGCATCAGCACCATTAGCCACCTTCATGAATTAACATTTTCTCACATACTAATATGAAGGGATATATTTCTCTCTGCACATTTCGTAAACATAGATTGCAGAAGACACTGTAAGAGTCAGGAAAAATTTAAAAAAAAAAAAAAAAAAGAAGAAGAAGAAGAAAGGAAACCTTCAAGGCATGCTTGTGCTTCCTTTAACTTTTTTTCCATAGCAATTTTTAGTAAACGGGACAGCTGGTCAAAACTGCGAACTCTGAGAGTTGATGCCGAGAGGAGAAGCAGTGGCTGGCCATCTCTGCTTGTGGCTTCAGACTGAACAGTTGCTTCCCTAGAAAAATTAAATCATACCTTTTTAAAATAAGAACTTTAATTGAGAAGAATATGGAAGATTATTCAAGCTCTACGTGATAAAGCATATATATGCAATTTCTTTAAACTGTATTTTGGAAAACTTCCAAGATAAAGCAGTTGATTCATCAGCAGGTGCACAGGCCCAAAGAAAGCTGTGACCCCCATGGGAAGCCTGTACTAGAAGAGGCTCCTGGAAGAACCTGTGGAGCCATGGAGAAAGAAGTCCATGCTGGAGCAGGTTTGCTGGCAGGACCTGTGACCCTGTTGGGAGACCCACACTGGAGCAGGCTGCTCCTGAAAGACTGCACTCCATGGAAGGGATCCATTCTGGAAAGACCTGCAGCCTGTGGGAAGGACTAACGTTGGAAAAGTTTATGAAGGACTGTCCTGTGGGAGGGAGCCCTCCCTGCTGGAGGGAGGAGATGAGTATGATGAGGAAGAAGCACCAGAGAAAAATATGTAATGAATTGATCACAACCCCTTATTCATTCCCCTGTGCCACTTGGGAGTGAGGAGGTAGAGAAAATTAGAAGTGAAGTTGAGCTTGACAAGAGGTAGGTGTGGGACGAAGGTAGAAGGTTTCAAGATTTGGTTTTCTTTCTCATTATCCTACTCTGACTTTTGACTCGCAGTATATTTAATTTCCGTGAAGTCAAGCCCAGTTTGCCCATGACAGTAACTGGTGAGTGACTCTCTCTGTCCTATCTTGACCCATGAGCCTTCTGCTGTGTTTTTCTCCCCTGTCTAGTGCAGGAGGGGGAGTGATAGAGCAGTTTGGTGGGCACCTGGCAACCAGCCGAGGTCAACTCACCACACAGAGTCAAGGTTAATCACTGTTACATCCGTGTTGTGAAAACCCTTGGGAACGGACAGTTCAAGTTGTATAAATCACTAACTTTTCAGGTCTCCATCACAGACAAAATAGAATAGTCTTAAACTCTCAAAAAGAAACACTGCAAATTTTAGCTCAAAATTTTCAATATCAATAAAAATCCCATCCATTTCAGCTTCCTAAATATACTAAGGCTTTCTTTATGCTAAGCGAGCACCATTTTGCTTCACAGCATTTGAAAACACGCTGCAATTCACACTTACCTGATCTCATAGCCCTCTCCAAATACTGAAGAGTCCAGCTGCGTTTCCCACTCAAGGGGTTCTCTGAAGACAAACTCTGCTTCCTCGGGATGCTTAGCGCTGAATTCCTCTGCAAACTCAATAATCTGGTTTAAAAGGGCCTCGTTCAGAGGGGTGATTTCCAGCGTGCCTGTCCCGGACCCCGCCGCCGTCCACTGCGCCGCTCTGGCCAGGGCCGCCCCCATGGCCGGGGCTCGGTCACCGCAGTCCCCTGGGCAAAGACACACCGGCACAGGGCGGCCAAACGGGGCTCTCAACTGCTAGACGCTGCTAGAATTTGAAATAAACGTTATCTAGGAATGATTACATTGTTTTAGCTCGTTTAAACTCCCGAAGTGGGGAAGGGGGACTGTTTTTAAAGAAATAGGGAAGTCAGGGGCGAACACAGTCTTATTTCACCTGAATTCATTCCGGGTGCTATAGAAATGCTGGGGGGCGGCAGCAGACGGCCTCTGTTGAGGGTGTAACGAAAGGATCCCCCCAATAAAAATCCCCTATGCAGAAGGACACACACAACCCAAAGGCACGACCCCCCCGAATGGCGGAAAGCGGGGGGTGTCAGACCCGCCCGATCAGTGCGGAGGGGCCGAGGGCCAGCGCGGCCCCCACGGCCTCGGCCCCACGGGGAGACCGGGCCACAGGCTGGGGAGGGATCCGGAGGGAGCCAGGAGCCCGGAGCCGCGATCCCGGAGGAGCCCGGGGGTCGCACGGAGCCCGCCCGCTGTCCGCCCCTCACCTCGGCCTGGGCGAGCGGCGCCGCGCCCCGCCATGGCCGGCGGCGTTGCCGTGGGGACGGGCCGGCGTTACCGGGACAGCGGGCACAGCCGCGGGCCCGGCCGACGTGCCTCGGAAGGGAACAGGGTCGATATTTGGAATAGTAAAGCTGGCCATGTGTTTTTGGTGCGGAATTAAATAATGTAGCAACCAGAGTTACTTCGCACCAGAGTTTAAGGGAAGATCACCGAATGGCTTTTAGCTTGAATTTCAGCCAGTACAGGTCAAAGCCCTCAACTCGCTGCCAGCTGTTGCAAGAAAACATCTTTAATTAATAAAGGTTAAGTTGACCGGTTTTAGTTCTTGAGGCAGTGTGACAAATGATGCTCGAAATGCTTTTTGTTAAAGGAAATGTAATGTGAAATTAGAGTTTCTTGAAAGAAGTAGAGGAAATAGGTACGGGTGGTTCCAAGGAATTAAGTCCTTTCACATACTGAGTACAACACAACACTACACACATGCAGATAGCCCCAAACACAGATTGGAAATCAATACTATTCCCCAAAACCTATTATTGATCCACAGATTGTTGAACGAGCCATTGCTCTGGATAAATTTTTAAGGTACAAAGTTCCTACTGTGCTCGTCATTTGCTGTCTCATCTTTTGTACCACTGAGCAAGTAAGAACTGTATTCCATGACTTGCCTTTCCACCTGTTAAATTCCCCCTCCGGTTCTGCTATCTGGGTCCATTGAAATACCTATCAGATGATAAAAATTTTACTTACATTTGAACTAGGAAGGAATGTTTACCTGAAGTACAGTGAGTGAGGTTAGGAAGCTGTGGTCAGCTTTCCAGTGTAGGTGTCCTGCTGAAGGCAGTGTACGTGTCCTTCCAGGACACTCCAGCAGAAATACCCAGCTTCCAACACCAAAGAGATAACATAGCCAAGAGCTGTTTTACCAACTCAGAACTCAGCCAGGTGGGGATTCTCTGATAATGAAGAAGGTGATGGAATGTACGTGGAGTACCTCTCAAAGAACAGCAGTAGAGGATTAATACATTTTTTTCATGGAGGTGATTGTCCATAAACATTTTACTTACTGAAGTTTTTGAGCAGTAACTATGGATAAGTACATGCAGTCTGCACGGTAATAACTTAAGAATAGCATTGGTTTTTCTTGTTTCGCTGCATAACTTAGAGAAGACAGAAAATGAATCATTTGATTAGGTGAAGCTGAAAGAGCGTTTTTAGTAAAAAGCCAGGGTAAAGACTTAATGCAATTTCTTTTCTGTATGGAATACTATGTATGAATGCATTTCTGGAAAAGATTAAATATTTTCTTTTTGCTGAAGCAATGGCTATTAAAAAGTTGATTTGATGGGCAGAAGGTGTAAGCAGCAAAATGTGAAAGTGAATAAAAGTATCCCCACCATGAGTGGTGGGGAGTGAAGACAGTGAGTTTTCACACAGACGTGAGTATTTTAAGCAAGAAGTCGGTGGAGTAAGAAATAGAATTCCTAAATGAGATCACTCTGTTCCACTGAACAGCAAGAAGAAAAGATATTTCAGTGGCAAAGATAAATGGGATGATTTGCCCTTGAAGACTATGCATATCCAGTGGCTATAAAAGGAGCTTTGGTAACTAGCTTAGGCTTAGTTACCAATGGAACTTCCTGTGGTGACAGAGAAGCCAAAAATGAAAAATCAGGACAGATCCTGCAAGCCAGTGGTGAGGAAGACTGCTGCGATCTGTTATTAGAAGTTAAGGCCTATGGATGCTCTAGATTTGCAGGTGCTTTTCTGCCTTTTTTTTTTGGTGACCGACAAATGTGGGGTTTGTAGCACAGCAGTACTCCCAGGACGACTGCTCTAAGTCTTCTGAAGACTAGAAACCACCTCTAATTTATAACCTTAATTTGTATGACTAGTTTGTGTGTATTTGTTAAACACTTGTCCTTTACCTTATTTTCAACAGCTCCTTTTCCTCCTTAGATTTTACACCCAGTTTCTGAGTTAAAATATTTCTCTTAGACTTCACCTTGCTAGGCTAAATCAGTTCAGTTTCTCTAGACGTAGCATACAAGTTCTTAATTTCTCTTACTATCTTAGTATCCCTTATTTGCCTGTGTTTCAGTCTGAGTTTTTTTTAGTTAAATAGATTCCACACTATTTCTAAGACCGTTTCACCAGGACCCATTGTAATGGCATTAATAGTCTTCATCTCTTTTGGAAGTTGCTCAAGTACTACGTTCTAGGATTGCATTCAGTTTTCACATTTGGTATTGTTGTCACTTTGCAATTGAATGACATAACCGATTTTTAATCCGTCACTTTTATTTCCAGCTGATGAGTTTGTAGCTTTCTACAGAATTTGAGCTTATAATATTGCAGTTTGCCCTCATAAAATCAAACTGCATTTCTAAAGAAAAAAAATATTTATAGCATGCAATCTCTATCTTTTGGTCCCTGTCCTCTTCCTCCTTTCAAAGTAAATTTTGAATTTGATAGAAAATATGAACCATATTTCACAGTGGGTTATGGTTTCAGAACAATTAAATGATATGAACAATTTCTGTTCCTGCTTGTAGTCTGTCCTCCGTAGTGTTTTGCACATTTTCAGACACGTATCAAGTGTAGCAAGTAATTACTGCAGTTATTTCAGTAGTATTTGAGCTCTGGGTGATTCCCTTGGTTACATTCAGGTATAACTTGCTGGAACTCCCTCACTTAGCTAGACTGAAGAACATTTAATACTACCTTTTGCTTTTTTTTGATTGATAGGTGCTATTAATACATCCTACACAACAGTGTGATGGGCATATTAGAAGAAAATTTTGCCTGAAAGCTAAAGTGTTAAATAAAGTAATCACTTAAAGAAATATAAAAGTATTCTCTTGGTAACTCAAAAATCAGCATGCAAAAAATTCCAGGCAATAAAGCTATAATGTATTCTCAAAAGCAGATTACTCAGGAACTGGTCCACCCAGAGAGATGGCATTTGCACCATGTTTGGCTAAATACTGTAAACTAATATTAGTACATTTATGTACTAGTGACTTTTTGCTTAAGTTATTTTTACGTTTTCAGTGTAAAAGACATTTTATAAAACAGTAGGTGAGATGTTTGCCTGAGAATAGTCAAAGATGAGATCATTTTGTTACTGGCACACATAAATGGGGAATATGAAGAATTTGTTAACATGGAGAGTACGGCAACTGGAGATTTTTTTTACAATCTCAAAATTGCAGCCAGAACGTGTTAGCAATTTTTCATGTATGTTTTTACTCACATTATTGTAGAATAGTGAGTAAATTATTACTATTAAGACAGAATACTAATACCTGTTGTAAAATAAATTGTAAAGGCTTACATAAAATAAAAAAGATAAATTATACCAGCTACTCCTTCTGTTAAATATCAGTTTAGCTGATGAGCTGCATGGCCAGTTTATCAGACAAGTTGAAAATCAGGAGAAAACAATTTCATATTTGTCCGTTTCCTTTTATTGTTCATTATCTTGCATTTGTTGCAAAATTTACATATTTTTGTCATTCACAAACCAAACAAAACTCTTGCTGTTTTGATGAAAAGAGCTTAGCAAGAGGAATTAAAAAAAAAAATCCATTTGTGCTATTTTTATTTAATTTTGTATCAGTACAAATGCATAATTTAGATGCCTGGAATTGTTAACAAATATTTTTATGCACCTTAAATTCTTGTAACCCATTGTCATTTTTTTTGTTGTGGTTTGGTTTGGTTTGGTTTTTTTATAAATTGGGTAGTAGTGCTTTATGGAAAGGCAGGGTTTCAGCTCAAAAGGTGACGTACATCAGCATGTAAAATGAAGGAAACAACATGATGAATCTTTTGATATCTTCTCTTTTCCACCTAGTCTCTGATTTCTGTGTTGTGATCTCCTACTTACCTCGTGTTTTCTGAGTAATTATATGGTTCAAAAAAATGCCAGATTATCTGCAGTGAGGGTTTTTAAGGACTGAACACTGTGCAATATACTGCCTTGGCCCTAGAAATTAAATCAAATGGGACTCAAGCCAAGGGACAGAGAGGTGTGCAAGGGTGCATGAGTGTCTGGCAAAGAGACAGTGACTTCAAATATCTTCAAGGAAAATAAAGCAGAACAATCTTTCGGTTAATGAGTGATAGATTAACAATATCTGCACAGTTGTTTTGTGAACAATGACAATAACAGAAATTCTGCTGCTCTCTTTTAGAAATGGCTTCCAGATGGGATTCATGTTTTACAGTCCAAGATTGAATGTGATTTAATAAGTTTCTATCAGTAAAGAACATAATATTTCAGAATATGAGCTGCTTTACTGTGTTTCCCTCTATTTGTAGATGGCCATTTATTCCCTTTTGTTCATTACTGTTTACTACTGCTCAGGACTTCTGAGTGTTTTTGAGTATAACTTAAAAGAAATAATCAATCTGGTGTAATAATCAGATGACTGTAACTATGTCATAATAATATTTGGAGTACTAGTTTGAAGCCTGTGATTTTGAAAGATGCAGTAAATTAATTCAGTTGTTTTCTTTGTAGCATCAGAATAAGATACAGGGCAGGTTACAAGGGGCCATAAGATGGTGGGATATCTTTTCAGTGAAACTTTGGCTGTTTTTCCTGGGTTTGCAGTACTTTACTAGGGGGATAATTACATTCAAAGACTTTTAATTCCTACTTTATGCTTTTGCATCTTCAACCTCAGTTCCTCCTCATGTAATATTTTGTCATGAAATTTCTGCAATGAAAATATGTGTGCACAATAACACTGAAAGAGAAAGCTTTTAAGGAAGATATTCTGAAATATATCTGAAGTATATCTGAAGTTATCTAAGTATGAGAATAAATTTTGAGTTGTTTTAAAATGCTAACTTTTGCAAGAGGAGTCATCAAAGTATTGAGTCCATGAGTCACTGTGATTTCTTCATGTACCAACACAACTCCTAACCCACAGAAGGCATTAATTAATGGCTAATTCACTTTACTTTTCTAATTGATTCTTCCCTGCATAAAAATTTTGTATTTTACTTGTATTTTTCAAGGAAAAAAGAATATCTATGCATTTTGATGTTTATATAAAATGCTTTTTCTAAAACAACTTAATTATTATTACTTTAATAGTATATCTCTTCAGTATTAATGGAAAATACATGATATCTTTTAAAACTTCATTAGTTGGTCGAATTGGTTTTATGGGTGGATTATAACTACAAAGTTAGTAGCATCTGTGCAGCAAAAAGAAAAATATAGAAGCCTTTTAATGTAAGGAGCCTTTAATTTAAGGCTTCAATGTAAATCAGGAATTCTAATTTATACTGTAAAAAAATGAAACTTCAGCAGTGATTTTTCTCTGAAGTAGTAGAGATTCAGTTAAAACAAAACAAACCCAAATAAAATCAACAATAGTGTGTACCAAGTGAAATGGACAAAGTGCAAATTAGAACACCTTACTCTAAGTTAGATGTATTCAGAAACACTTTGCACCTTTGCAATTTCAAAATTGGCTGGCTAGTAAAACAAAAAAATGGAGAATTGTTTAAAAATGCAGGCAGAAAAATTGCCAGCTACCCTTCTTAGTTATATGGTTAGCCTGTGGTGCTAGACATTTGAAATAACTTGATATTAAAAGCAATACTGCAGACAGTGTGTCTTGTACTCTATTGAAGACAATGTTTTTTAGCTTTCGAACATAAACCCTTTGCAAGTGAGTGGTACTGACGTGCCCAAATGCCTTTTGCTTTCTTAGCAGTTTCTAAAAATTGCCTCCTTTTTCAAGGAGAAAAAGGGAGAAAGGATTAGGCTGTTTGTTTTGTGGTGGGAGTGTGAAAAGGAGATTGTTTTAAAATTAGAGATAGAATGTCGTAAGTAGTCTCCATTTATGGATTTCTTTTCCTAGAGGAAAAATGAGAGGTATTGGTGGAAAGTATTTTGGACTGTAATGTGGTGGTACTAGTCGGGAGTGCGGGTTTGACTGTTTCTTGAAGACCAGATTCTCTCACGAGGTGCTAATATAGACACGCAAAAGACACTACGTTGTTAGAGAGAATGTTAAAATACTTCTCAGCTATTCAGCTTCCAGTTATTACTGTGGTAGCCCCATTTCACTCCTTAGGTAATTACCGATAGTAATTCTGGAGAATTCCCTGTGTAGTTTTTACAAAACTAACATAAAAATAATAATAACAAAAAATCTGTATCGTTTTTTCCCTGTTNAGTTGGATGTTTCAAGGATGAGCATTAATCCTGTGCTTGGTAGAAAAATAATGTATTTATCTAAATTTCTGCTTCACAGTGATTGTTCTGTGTGATCTGTTAAAGCAAAATAAAAAAATAACTCTAAGCCCATGGAATATGTTTGATGAATCTGACATTTTCACTCAACTTGGATGAAAAATAAGTCCTGCATGAATGAGAACAGGGATTATAGCTCCATTCCAAATCCTTTTACAGTAGAACTTCAATT
>VYZS01095639.1:9116-37656 GCA_013400695.1 Neodrepanis coruscans | reverse complement strand
TCAAGTAAATATAAGCATATTTGAGCATGGTAAGACCAAATTGACACACTTTAGTGATTAATTTATAATGGTATTTTAGACCTTGATGTTTTGGTTCAGTAATAGCACCAAATTTTAAGCAGTGACATTTAAGAATTAAAAACTTTTTGTGCCATTAAAATGAATAAGTGCAGAATAAAATTTGAGGATTGGAATCTGCACATTTTTATGCAAATAGTCCTTTGCATCTACCACTGCACAGTAAGTAAGATGTAGAAATTGGTGCCACAGCTGGCTCATGGATTGGGAGCAGGGTAGCCTGTTTGTGCAACACTTTGCCAAAGCTAATTTACTTTGCTAAAAAACAGGGTAAATTAGACAGTATGCAGCATTAATCACTGTGGTTAAACTGCTTCCATGTATCCCAGCTGGCTCGTTTGGACCTGCTCTGCTTATCACAGAACACTGTTGTGCAGCACAGACATGTCCTGACTGAAATTGATGTGTGTGAAATTTTATTCATGTGAGGCAGGATTGATGAATTGTAGCCATTCTCTCTTCCACAGAAATTCTGTCCTGAGATACAGGCAGAATACACAAGTAAGCATGTTTCCAAGTAAGTACAGTGTAACTGTCATTGCATTTGACCTCAGCAATGTGATTCTTTGAGTAAATGCANTCACTGTATTGAGACTTTACAACTAAATTCAGCTTTATTTTTTTCCATGTATAAGTAGAATATAGTAATTAGAAATACTTGGTGTTGTCTGCCATACTGATAACAGTAAAGGATAACCTGGTGATTTTTTTCATCACGACTTCTGGTGGTAATTATATACGCTGCATTTGAGACTGAGAGCAGACCATATTCAAATTAATCTCAAAACATTTTACAGCCTTCTGAGTCTGTGAGCTTGCTGCACTGCACATAGAGACATGCTGTGCTCAGCTCTTCAGTCGGCCAAACTGGAATGTTGAGTGCAGAGGGGTTTCTGAAGACCTCCACTCCTCTTGGGAACCCTGGGGTGCCCATGCAGTTGCAGGGCTCTGAGGCAGTTTGCCAGGGCATCCTCATGGAGACACAATCCCTGTCCTGTCGGATTTCCTTCTATAAAACTGGCTGAAGCTTTGAACAGTAAGGCAGGAACCTGAGTCCTCTGTTACTCACCACTCCTCTAGACAACTCCACAAGTTCATGGGCAGTTGCCAAGTACCCATGAGCCCAGAACATGAGTGAGATCCATCCTGTAAGTGGCCAGTGGTGTCAGTAAGTCATAGGTGTGCTCAGGGTGCCTGAATTGAAGTGATCCCATCAGGGAACTGAGTGTACAGACTTGTCTTTTAGTGGGGTTAAAAGAAGCTGTAGCTAGAAGTTAAGTGTTTGATCTACTCATGGAAAACTCAGTTTTGGAACTTAGCAGGCAACAGAGCCAAGAGAATTCAGATTTTACAGTCAGTAAAGCAGAAGTTTTCTAAATTGCTTTTGTAGATTTCAGTTGCCTGAATTTCACTTTCAGTGCCTTGTATGCATCCTCAGTGTATGGCTCTGTGTTCCAACAAAAAATACAGGTTACATCTCAAATAAGCAAAATGTAGAAAATATTTGGGTTTCTATGTCAGTATGTGTTTGTGATTACTGAAGTTTAAAATAATCCTGTACTTTTCTAGTCATCTATTTAACTAACACCTCTGGTGGAACAGAACATAACTTTTCTGGTTACATGAAACAGACACTTCCAAATGTAATGTTTTTAAAAGCTGTGATTAACTAATGGTGGAGTAGAAGAGTTTTCTAGTAAAATATGGTAAACATGCAAAATAAATAGCACTTTTAAAAAACAAATAATAATTCTCCTCACTGGAGGCCAGCATCAAGGAGTCACAATATTTAAGCTGACAAAACTGTACTTCAGAAATCTGTGGTCTGCTTTTCTGTTCTCATTTGCTGTTTCTCATATGAAAGAGACATGTTTTTTACTTTGCCCATCTTGATATAAGGATAGCTTACATCCAAAGTGCTATACATTCTTTCATGTAATTTTTGAGTTTTAAGATACACATTACACAATCATGTTTTATTTTGTGACTAAGCAGAAGAGTAAGTCTTTGAGTAACTCTTTACTTCAAGAAGTATCTTCCCATAAAGTGTCATGTGTGTTTTTCAACTTTTGCCAACAAAACAGTGTAGAATTTCCAGAGTGTTATCTTTTTGTTATACTGGTAGGATTATGCTTCCTACCTTAAGACTATGGGAAAATACACAGAGGCTATGAATCCGTAACTTTGCATATAGTAAGTAAAAACATACATGTACTCACAATAGTGCTTTAATAGGGAGTTCTTCAGTAACTGCTCAGTGATACAATAATATCTCCATTAACAAAGATAAAGTAACAAGGCAGATGAAAGACTGACAAGTGCTAAACAGTAACTTTACTACTCAGCTTAGCAGAACTGTCTTAAACTCAGCAATTGTTCACAAATATTGCTTTTGTATTTAGGTAGAAATTTGATATTCTTATTTTAGGTACAGGAAAGGGCAAGTTGAAGAAAGATAAGCTCCTTCAAGGTATTCTTCAGCCGTATAAACTGAATCACAAAGATTTATCTCTGTAATACCTGCCTCTGCTTTGCTTGCGTGCCTCATTGGGATGCAGGGTGCCTGGTTTCTCAGTGTTCATCACAGCACAGCTCCCACTGCCTACAGTTTGCAGTGGCAAGCGCTCAGCACTTCTACAAATTATACTCCTCCATACCAAGCACCACGAAAAACCGAGTTAACAACCACATGTGCAAAGTGACTCGTATCACACAGGAAATCTGTGGCAAAGGCAGGGATACGATTCAGTTCCCCAGGGCTGTGCTCATTCCTTAATTGTGAAAACATGTTCTCCTCTCTACAGTTGTCTGTTCATTCACTATAGTCTGACAGCGGCTGCAACAAAGACAGTACAGATTGCACAGAGCTTTTACTACGCAGTGATTCATCCTCCAGCACAGGTCCTTTCTGTGCTCTAAATAACAAAGAAGAGCCATGGAAAACTCGCTCCGCTCAAAGGCATTACATGCAATTCCCTCTGCCTCACCACTCACATAATCCACCAGAGTCCTTGTCCTTTTGTCTGCCTCTTCTACCCCCAAGAGAGTTGGGTGCATGGGAGCGATGGGATTCCTGATCCAATTCCCGCGCTTAATCAGGCCCGATTGCAGCAGCAGTGAGCGGCAGGATCAGTAAAACTGTTTTGAACGCCAGTAGCCCCAGGGCTGGAGCATGCCCAGATGTTTCACGGAATGGCTCTGGCAGACCAGTTCCGTACAGGTGTTTATTGGCTTGAAGTAAAAGTCAGGAATACCAAGAATAATTCATCCACCACTTGGGTCTTCAAACAGAACAGGGACGAGCACAACGTGCAAATCTAAACAGCAGATAACAGCAGTCTCAGCTAACACACACGCACTGCCCGCGGGGTTGCTTGCCTGATGAACTTTATATTTTCCTGGAAGGAACTCATTTTAGTTATGAAAACTGATTATGCATATTGTTAAAGGCATGCAGCCAAGCAACCACACAACTCACTTTTTCACTGATATCTATAATTTTTCGGAACAAAACATGCTGCTGCTCACTGCAAGCACAAATCTGCTTCTTAGAAATGTGATTTGCATTTTACTTTCTCTTTACATTTTAAAGCTATTTAAAAGCAAAACAGATCTAACTGGATCAAAAGTGGCCACTGTGTACTTAGATTAAATATACTCATTTTCACACTAAAATTACTTTAAGGAGTAAAGGCTTGCTATATGTGGGAAATCAAATGAGAAATGTAAGAAACTATTCCAAAGAGGTTTGCCACTCTGCACAGCAAAGCTCTGCACAGCCTCTCCGTGACCTGGACTCTGCACGATTTATTGGTTATCTTTAAGTGAAATCCAAGCACCTTTTCTGTTTTGTTACTTCCATTTTAACACTAGCAGTAGCAGACAGACAGACAAAGTTTAGTTTTAGCCTGGGAGCTAAAAGAAATACTTCTAACATACATATGTACTGTTGCAGTCTGACTTATAAATGCTCAGTAGTAAAGTCAGCAGGAATTGAGCACTAAAACTGGAGAAGAGTAAATGGAAAGAGATCTTGCTGTATTTGCAGACTCGTGGTAATAAGGAAAATGCTCCTGACTGCTCTTGGAAACTTGTCATGTAAGTGAGTAAGGGGAAAGGTCAGGCAGTGACAGACTGCTCTTCCAGCATGAGATGGGGAGTTGCACCAAATCTAAAAAACCAAAACCAGTTCCAAACATGCATTTAACTAAAAATTAATGTTATTAAAACAAATTATACCCATCATTTAGAAATGTAATCTGAAAGTACCGTAATTCCTGGCTTCTCTTGAGATGATGTCTGGCAGCATGCTGTGCATTATCCACAAAGTATCTTCCAGAATCCCCAGCACCTTGGCTTCAGGAACCACTCTAAATCTCACTAAATTCTGATGATTCTGATGTCATTTTCTAAGCTTAAAGTATTCTTTCAAGTGACATCAATCATGAGTCAACCTAGCTTCTCCTGCCATATATGACAAAGGCTCCTATTTTTAAACTTTCAGACAAACACAGCCTGTATAACTTTTTTTTTTTTTTTGCCAAAAATATGTCAGTTCAAATCTCACTGTTCTGAGCATATTCTGTTCTTTTGAGATACTTGTCAGCTGGCCTATTTGTATCAGGTTTATAAGAAGTTAAATGTTTTTCTAGAAGCAAAATAACAGACGTGGAGAACAGAGCTTCCACCTTGCATTATTAATAGAATTTGTGAAAATCTATGGTTATATTGTCAAGAAGCACAGAGACTAATTGCACAGAGCCAGCAATTCACTCAGCGTGGTGGCTAAAAGGGATAAATGGATAAAAATGATTTGTATTAGTGCTTGCAGTAAATGTCAAATACTTTCTTGACATTCAAAACTGAGGCTGTACAACAAAAGTGGGAGAGTAGCATTTTGTATTAATTTAAAAATGCATAAAACTGATTATCCCTTTCTAGTCACTGCTTCATGAAGACCCTAGATGCTGATTGTAACTGGTTATACTCTTTCAACTCATCATGGCTCTCATTTGTCTTCCAGCAGAGTGGTGAATGTTTTACTTTAGATAAATAAATAAGATTTTACTTCTTATGTAAGAAGATATTTACAGAAAATCCACAAAACCAGTTTTCCCACTTGGAGTAAGTTGTTAAGTGTTCATATTCCCTATTTCCTATGCATGGCAGTCTTACCATTCCCATGAACTGGCTGTTCCTCTTGTGTAGATCCCTAGCCAATACATGTATCTCCATGTATTTCAGTACTGTCACTTCAGCTTTATACTGTTCTCTTTAATCAGCTCACATGGTTCAGAGGACACCTGGACATATTCCCTACTTTGGTCTTTAAAACATCCACCAAAATTTCTAGAGTAAAGGATTTATGATATTTCCTTGGTTCGTAGCATTTGTGCCCTTACCATACATCTGTTAGACTCTGTGTTTTAGACTCTGTTAAAGTGTAATGATACACAGGTCTAAATGAACTGACAAAACTGTTAATATTTTTCTAGAACAGATCACTTATATTTAGTACAACTGACATTTTACTCATTGTTCTCGTTAGTACCCACATTTATTCCAAAAGAATTGTGAAATGAAATCATCAAAAAGCTACCAGCTGCACAAGTCTTCTGCAACCTCTGTCTGAGTCTGTGTTACACATTACAAAAACATGCAAGAAGGCTTAGAGATAGTCTCAAAAAAAAAAAAAAAAGGAATAGAAAAGGAGCAGCCAGGTGGCTTTTTAACTGCAAAATACAATAAAGTAGAGTTTGGAAAGTATTACACAGAAATATAGTAACAAAAAACCCCAAGATATGCCATTTACAAGTTGAAATACGTAGTGCTGTGCCTTTGCATGAGCTGAGATCAGTAAACCAGACAGAGCTCACTCTACAGGATTTGAGAACTGTGTGACAGCTCTGAGTTTACAAATGTATGACTGACAGCTTACAGGCGTGCTGAGCAACACTGGAAAGTCTTTTAAGGCTTAAGGTTAATGAAGGTTAATTATTCTGAAACACTGTTTTGTAGATTTTGGTAATAATTGCCTAAAGTGACAGCGATGAATTGCTGCCTCCATTTTGAGAGCACTTGGGAAATTACTTAAAAGTGTGTGAGAAGATTTATCGGGAACACATTGTAGGAAGGACAGCTAGGCAGCAACGGGCAGGGCCATCTAATGCAGTCCTACAATTTCCATTAAATAATTCAAACAAAAAGTCAATAGATTTATCAGCCATACATATTTACTACCATGTGTTTGACAGGACTTTGATGCATTTGCATTGAAATTCTCTCCCAGATACTAATCTCAGATATTAATCCAAAGATAATAACCAGATGGCTCTCACACGTTTGATTACTTGCCGAAATATTTATCATCTTTGCTGATTGCATCTTATCGCAAAGCCAGACCCTTCTCTGAGCCCAGAGAAGTCATCAGCTTGGTTCCAGGGTAAGAGTTGCCAACTCCATTGTGAGAAGTGTTATAGAAGTCGAAGGGACCACACATGCAACAAGGCACTGAAGTTCAGCAGTAAAAGTCAGCAAGATTTGGCATTAGATTACAAGGTCTTCAGAGTAAAGGCATTCCTGATTTCCCAGGCACAGAAAGACAAGAGGTAAAACTCTGATACTGTAAAATTAAAAATGAAACTTTTCTAACTTCACTAGCACTGCATGTTTACCCATGGCCATGTCATCTGTGACACACTGTTAAACTGCTGGAACAACCCTGAGTGCTTAAGTAGTACAGGTGAAAGTCATTTGAGGCTAACTGTAGGAGGAATTCCTACTATCACTCATTTAGGGTTTGAAGTGGTGTCAGGTCTCTGCTGATATTTCACCCTTGTCCCATGCACATGATACAGAAAGCAGCAGCAGCCATTAGGTACTCACACTGAAGCAATCCAGACTAAGCACTTTCCAATAGCACAAAATGAGGCAATTTACCAGGAAGAGAGGGAGTTGCATTAGCATGAAAAAATTCTAAGTTATTCACAAGATGCTAGAAGGAAGAATCATTAATCCTGAGCACTGGAACCATGAGGATCCATAAGGATTTTACATGATGCTGGTGAGCCCAAGCCAACTAACCACTGCTGTAAGTGGAGCTGTGAGGGGAGGAGAGCAGTAGCACAGCCTCCCTGCAGAGCTCTCGCAGATTTAGAGAGAATCTGGCCTCTTGTGTTTTCCACTTGGATTTTGTGACAGACAAGTTAGTGTAGGTGGAAGCGACCCAGGAGTTACTGCAGAGAATCTGAGCATGAGTGTCTCACCGGGAGTACTTAAATGCGGTGCAAGGACAATAACAAATACCAGCTGTATAAATCCATCACATTTTGCCAATGGCAGCAGAGTTAATACAGCCACCACCTACCCTTGGGTACAAAATAGGTGATCACAAAGAAGGCTCAGGATAAAAAGTACAACCACCTTTTCAGTGATACACAGACACTTCAACCACACCCTTCTGGGACTTGTTGGACTTGAACAGACTCAGAGAGTAGGCAAGTTGTAATACCATTTCAGAAGATGACTTCTGGAGACCACAAAGTCAAGAGCTACTTTCAGACTGTGGCACTGTGAAGCGAAACCATGTCCCGAGTCTACCACGAGGTACTCAAGGACTGCACATTGGAGAGCGTTACCTGGCACGGAGGGTGCTCTGCTAAATGCTTGTTAAACGAAGGGCACAGGGCTGGTGGCTGCTTCTTCTCATAGTTAAGAGGGAGTAAATGACACCTTGCTGCTCAAATGTCTTCCCATGCTGTTTTCACCCATAGGTTGCTCACTTTTTTTGCCAGACTTGCCGACTTGCTGGTGTTCGGAGCCCAGCAGCGCCCCAGCTTCTCCCTTCCAGCGGTTCCTGGCCAGCCTCTCCTTTCTGCTACACATTGCCCTTGTTAAACTATTGGCCCCTACCATGGAGAGGCTTTTTGAGAACATTGGTTAGGAAGAAAGGAAACAAGATTAAACAGAATGGGTCACTTGAGAACACTTGCAGAAATTTTGTCTTTATTTGCTTGGTCTGGTAGCTTTGGAAGATAGGAACTCCACATGTTTTATGGTTACGTTTATGTAACAAATAAAGTCTTTAATTACAGTAACCCTTGCTTTCAAGCAGGCAGTGGGGAAGCCAAAAAAAAAAAATAGAAGAGTTTGCAGTCAGAGTAATAGTGTCTGATAATCAGAAGTGTCACGTACCCTCTGAAAATGAAAAATGGAATGATAAAATATTTTCTTCATTTACTAAGTAACTGTATAATCTTATGAAGGATACCATCCCTAATTTTAGACACTGTGGTGTTACCTATGGCAGCCTCTACTGTGGCAAAGAGTGGCACCTCCTGCTTGGCTTGGAAGATCTTCCCTGCCTCTCCCCTGCCATGCTGCAGCATCCCCTGAGCCCACGTGGCTGTCTGACAGTCCTGGAGAGCAGTGTCAGAAGCGGTGTATGAATGTAGTTGGATTTTTGAAGGGAAAATAGAACTTGATACTTCAGTTCCCACAGGGTACCACCACAGAGACTATTTTCTGTAAAATGAAACCAGTGGAGTGATGTTTTACACCACAATATCACATAAAAGGCAAGACAGTTGGCCCAGTGATACTCCTACACAGACAAATTCCTATGTCTCCGGACAGGTTCACATTTCTTTATCTGGCAAGCATAAAATTGTAGTCTGTGTACAAAGCAGCCTTTTCATTTAGGGAACAATTAAGCTAATCCCACAAGATTTCATGTTTAACTAGGTTTGTAGGGAACAAGTTTGTAGTCTGCATTCAATCAAGCTCCTTTGACTTTCAGAAAATAGAGGCAAACCAGTAGATTTGAAATCTAAAATTCTAAAAATCTAAAATTGCACTTCCTGAGATGTGCAAGTCCTGCCTGCTAAAACTTTGGTATTCTATCAGTAGACTTCTTTCTTTGGGCTGTCTTTAATCTTCTAATTAAGCATTTCCATTAAAATAAATCAGTGTGCACAAAGCATTTGATAAATACGTAACACAATATATACATGAGCACGCATGCTCAGTAAAGGCTGCTATTGGCATGAGGGTAATATTAGCTGCACTCACGACAAGATGCAATCTTTTGGCCTTCAAAGTCTCACCTATTCAATAGCCTGGTCAGGCTCTGTGATTTTTTTTCAGTGTGGTTTGAGCTGAGGTTGGATCCAGCTGTGGCCAGTGATGATCTGAATTCAATGAAGTCAAAAGAAGAAAATAATTCAGGTTCAGTTCTGGTTTTTGACAAAACAATGGTTCAAATCAATCTTTGGTTTTGGTTCTACTTCCTACTTAACAGCTGTGTAAAGAAAAACATCTGGAAAAATATCCCAGCAGGGCCAATAACTGAGTCTGCTCTTTCATACTATCTGGAGAGCACCGATAATAACAAAGCTTTCAAGCCAGTTTTCAACAACAACAACAAAAACCCTCAACCAAACAAGAAAACTCCTTTTGTGCCTTACAGTCAACAGTACCCAGGACTGCAAATGGGACTTGGAGCATACTGCCTCCATTGGCACTAGGCAGGGGGGTGGGACAAGACCTGCCATTCTGGCTGTGCAGGAAGGAGGCAGAGCACAGCTCATATATGCACAGCTAATTCCTCCTGCAGTCAAGCTGGTTGCACAGCTGCAAAGGCCAAGCTTTTGTGAGCCCTGGCTGTGCCTGGGCACTGCACAGCCTGGGCTGAAGCCCTGCCAGGAAGCTCTAACCATCTGATCCTCCTGTGAGATTCTGAATCCTAGATCTGACTGCCCCATTATGCCAGCACTGCCTCTGGTGCCAGCTGGTAAGAGGAGCTGTGCTCGGTGCATATCTTTGCACCTTCTCACTGTACTGCTCTGCCATCTCTCTGACTTTTTTTAGTGAGCTCCTTTGAACCTGGGACTACATCTTTGTTCCACATTCATATGGTGCCTAATACAAACCACTCTGTATCTGGAAGTAGGGGTCCAGAAGCTGCATCAAAACAGGTTTAGTAGAGAAGCACAGCCCAAACAGGGTATGCAAATCTCTGTGGAGTGGTCTCAACCTGTGCTTACCTCATCATCCATATGTGTCTTGATTGTGAAATATGACTACTCCCACCACTTGAAGTCCAGACCAATTTTGGGGAACCAGTTGCCTTAAAAATAAGGCAGTAATGCAAGCCTAAGAAAGGGAGCGGACATGCCAGGAAATCTCCAGAGATCACACAGAAAACAAGCAGAACTGCCCCCAGTGGCCATTGTCTTAAATAAGAATCCCTGAAGCCAACACAGGCTGCATGAANGAGACCATGTCTTTGTGCTGCACATCTCCCTCCATCTGATGAGAGCATGGGCACATGCCAGCTATTGTTTCATTAACAAAATGGCTTCAGAATTTAAGGAGGAGTCAAATAAAAAAAACCAAACAGAACAAACAAAAAACAAACCACCCACAACAACAACAAAAACCCTCAACCAAACAAGAAAACTCCTTTTGTGCCTTACAGTCAACAGTACCCAGGACTGCAAATGGGACTTGGAGCATACTGCCTCCATTGGCACTAGGCAGGGGGGTGGGACAAGACCTGCCATTCTGGCTGTGCAGGAAGGAGGCAGAGCACAGCTCATATATGCACAGCTAATTCCTCCTGCAGTCAAGCTGGTTGCACAGCTGCAAAGGCCAAGCTTTTGTGAGCCCTGGCTGTGCCTGGGCACTGCACAGCCTGGGCTGAAGCCCTGCCAGGAAGCTCTAACCATCTGATCCTCCTGTGAGATTCTGAATCCTAGATCTGACTGCCCCATTATGCCAGCACTGCCTCTGGTGCCAGCTGGTAAGAGGAGCTGTGCTCGGTGCATATCTTTGCACCTTCTCACTGTACTGCTCTGCCATCTCTCTGACTTTTTTTAGTGAGCTCCTTTGAACCTGGGACTACATCTTTGTTCCACATTCATATGGTGCCTAATACAAACCACTCTGTATCTGGAAGTAGGGGTCCAGAAGCTGCATCAAAACAGGTTTAGTAGAGAAGCACAGCCCAAACAGGGTATGCAAATCTCTGTGGAGTGGTCTCAACCTGTGCTTACCTCATCATCCATATGTGTCTTGATTGTGAAATATGACTACTCCCACCACTTGAAGTCCAGACCAATTTTGGGGAACCAGTTGCTTAAAAATAAGGCAGTAATGCAAGCCTAAGAAAGGGAGCGGACATGCCAGGAAATCTCCAGAGATCACACAGAAAACAAGCAGAACTGCCCCCAGTGGCCATTGTCTTAAATAAGAATCCCTGAAGCCAACACAGGCTGCATGAAATTTAAAATTGCTTCTGGCCTTTTATGCACTGCTCTCATGAATCAAACAGGCCACAGGGATCTCTTTGAGAAATGCTGTTTTCATGGAGTATAACACTGTACACGTGCTTCTCTATCTGGAACTAACACTAGCTCTTCATCTCTGTTTCAGACACACACCAACTCAATGTCCATTGGAAAAGAGGCAAAAAATGTACTTGTATCAAATTTTTGCTGTCTCACTGTTTTTCAGGATGAGTTAATTATCTCTTTTCCCCTCCTTGTATGACTGAGGTTACTAAACTGAAGCTGTACAAAGTTCAAGGGGAAAATGAAGAATGACATTTCCAATGATTAATCAGTTTGGTAATTGTGTGTTAAAGCTGTGATTATTGTACTCTTGCTGCAAAAGTTAATGAAATTAGAAGGAAGTAAAGCAACAGCTCAGCCAACATCACCAGGATCTGGAATACTCCTTGTGGGTACTACATTTCAGCTCCAAAATTCCCACAATTTTAGCTTTGTTTACAAATGAAGATTTACTGGTGAAGATTTACTTATTTATATTTACCAACAGAAACAGAAACCTCTGTATATTTGCAGCCAGGTCTCTGACCTCCTCTTCAGTGCCTTACAGCATTGAAGATGCATTTTCAGGGTGGTACTCGCAGTTGTAACACTCTCAATTCATCTCTGCCCTACCCACAGAACCTCTGCTTTTGAAATGTACCAAATGCCCTAAAACTAAGTTTCCATGAGCCAGTGTATAACTCTATAGAAAGCTTGTAACATCTTTGTTAAAGCACAAATCTAAATTTCACTTGAAAATTTTAACATGTCTTCAGGGGCTTTTTAGTATATTAAAGTTGTGAATACTAATATAGCTACTGAAAATAAAAAGACCTAATTACAAAAGAAATGGTGACCTAATTTTCTCTATTTATTTCTTTTCAGATACTGTCTTTGCTAGTTGAACCTTTTTGGAAATCCTGGTGATATTTTTCACCATTCATATATTGAAATGTGTAGCTGGCAGCTTTGTGCCACTGAGTCCTTAAAAATTTATTTCAACCGACTAAGTGTACAACTGAAAGAGAAGCAAAACAAAATCTCAATAATCCCATGGATTTACCCTCTGTGTTCAAATGTTGAATGTCAACTACACAAAACACTGTAGTAATTTTTTATAGAGATGTAAAATCATTCCATACAGTCTTCCAAATATCCAACTTGTATTTCAGACACAGATACCAAGAGGGAAAAGTCTCCAGCTGTCTAGAACTCCAAATTCTCTCATTTGTACTGTCATTTAACATAAGACAAAAGTTAAGACCAGACTTTAACTGTTTCCAAATGTTTTTGTGTGTTTCTGCTGAAACCTTTAACTGTTATCTAGCACCAGAATTCCTAAAAAACAAATACACCTACTGTCTTCCTTTGTGTTCAGACATTTTTCTGTTGAATGCTTGGTATAATACATTAACCATGGTAATATATGATAAATACTTAATGACTCTGAGAGCAAAAGGATTTTTGGCAAATTGCAAGTACAAATGATTTTAAGAATTGATACACAGAAAACTCTTAATCCTGAGTGGAAATTACTAGATAGAACAGTAGCAAAAATAGACTCAGATTATGACTTCAAATCTCTGAAGAAACTATTCACCCTTTGAAACAAACTCACAAAAGCTAAATATGATCTTTACTGAGGAAAAACTTCTCCATGCACAGTAGAAACCTGAACTGAAGTACATGTGGGAAATGTAGAATACTGCACTGAAACAAAACAGAAGGGGCTTAAAAGTCTTCAATCTAATCCTAGTATGTGTTAGGCTTTTTTTTTTTTTTTTTTTTTTTCTGGAAAAGACATAACACAATGCAAAAAAGTAACTCAGTTTAAGCATCACTTTCTTTGAGTCCTACAAATGAGCACAGCCTCCTGTGGGACTTATGAGTGGCCTAGAAGCATGTATGTCAGATGAAACACTCCAAGTCAACAACTCCAGTAACACTCCAAAACTTTGCAAGCCCAGACAAGCTGATATTTCAGTTTGATCCAGTGACATAAACTTTTCCTCTCTGAAAGAAAATGGTTTATTTTGGGGTGGGATACAGGAAAGAGTAAACATCTATTTTGAAGGAGTGTTTCGCAACAAAAATGAAATATTAAGAATTGTTTTCCTTGTTCTAGGGTGATTTTTCCATTTAAGTTAATTGGAGCATTACAGTTTACATTGGAGCATTACAGCATTATAGGGTGACCTATTAAATAATTTACTGCTTAGGGATTTTTAAAGTAATTTTGTTCATCCTAGAGAAGAGAAGGCTTCAAGGAGACTTCACAGCACCCTCCATTACCTAAAGGGGGCTACAAGAAATCTGGATGGGGACTTTCTACAAGAGAATGTAGTGATAGGGCAAGAGGTAATGGCTTTAAGCTGAAGGAGGTATTAGGAAGAAATTCTTTACTGTGAGGGTGGTGAGGCACTGAACAGCTTGTCCAGAGATGCTGTGGATGCCCCATCCCTGGAAGTATTCAAGGCCAGGTTGGCTGGGGCTGTGAGTAACCTGGTCTAGTGAAAGTGTTCCTGCCCATGACAGGGGGATTGGAACTAGATGGTCTTCAAGGTCCCTCCAATGCAAACCATTCTATGAATTATGATATGTTATAGTGCAATTTACAATAAAGAAAAAAACACCTTCAGTGGTATATCAATAATTTATTGTTTTGTGTAAGAAGGTAAGATCAAATTTCAGGTAAGACATCAATCAAGGACCTGATGGTAAATTCAAGTATAGAGCTTGGTACAATGTTAAAAAATACTACCCTTTGTTTGACTACGGCAAACAGCTAAAACACAATAAAAACATCTGGACTTGACTGTCAAAACATACAGTTCCCTAAAAACCCACACAGCACAATTTGAATATGTGGAATATTGGAAACATGTTTAGTCATCTTCGTTCCCAAATTCTTAGGAGTCAAAGGAACAATCCACCCCCTGCTCCCTGTGGTATCCCAGGATAGTTCCACACACAGGCTCAGCATTCATCATGATAAGCAGGCTCTGATCTTGTTGAAACTGTTGGGCTGAGACATTTTTTCTGCCTTGACCTACTGTCATCTCTGCCTGCTTTGTGGAGACCAGGGCTTTGATTTTTAGCTTTTGAAGCTAGCACTGCAATAATGTTGATTTTTCAAGAGTAACCTAGTAATGTAATTAGAACCATTTCTCACTCCTTAAAGACTCTGTGCACGTTTTACTCTGTTGGTTGGATTTATGTTTTTGAGATTCCCTTTCTCTTGCAGGTGTTACTATTCAG
The DNA here is from genome assembly GCA_013400695.1 of Neodrepanis coruscans. Taxonomy (NCBI): domain Eukaryota; kingdom Metazoa; phylum Chordata; class Aves; order Passeriformes; family Philepittidae; genus Neodrepanis; species Neodrepanis coruscans. Next base: position 22,990 of record VYZS01095639.1, on the reverse strand, counting down.
GAATTAGCTCCTGGCTTGGAGATGGGGCAGGCAGCCATCTGTCTGTGAGACTCCTGCCAGGACTGTGCTGAGGATCAGAGGGGTCAGTGTCTCTGTAAAGGCAGCAAAGCACCGCGCTGCCCACTGCTGCCCAGGACAGCAAAGCTGTGCAGAAGATCCTCCTAGACCACACCGAACCAGGAATGGGAATTAAATTAATTTCAAAAGGACAGGAAAAACAACCTGCAGGACAGCCAGAACTATTTCTACCAGGGAGTCTGCATATTATTCTAGAATCTATTTCATAAAGAGAAAAGCAGGTCCCCTATGTGAGTGTGGCTGTGCCCCAATGTTCTGAGACAGCCCATCAGTGTAAGCACTAAAACTGCTCTCGTTGGAAACGGCCAGATCCTGAGAGATGTTGAGTGCCCTCTTGGTTTCAAGAGATGGTGAAGGCCCTCGACATCTTGCAGGCAAAGGCAAACTGACCCGCTGAATTCCATATCCCCTGAAAAATAGCGTAACTTTCAGTAATCAAAAAAAAAAAAAAAAGAAAATGTTGTCTCAACTTGGATAATCTCTATGCAATTAATTTAATCAGCAAATTTCTCTTCGTGTTACAAAGAAGTTTAAGTCCACCAGGAAAATGGTGAAATTTGACAAAAGTTACATTATAGCTGTTCAAGCAGAGCATGTATCCAGACTGGGACTCAGTACATCTGTAACTCTTGCATAAACATTTCCAGACTCCTAGGGATTTTGCTGTTGTTTCTTGCATTTCATTTGTTTTATACGACTCTAATCCAAATGCAATGATCCACACATTAAATACACATTTAGAATAAAACTGCAAAATCTGATGGCTTTATCAGTGTACAAACTGAAATAAAATATTTACATGGAATGTTGAGCTCCATTTACAGAGACTGTTTCAAATTACAGACTTAGTAACCTCTATAATAAATGATCACATTGACAAGAAATTTAAAAACTTAACATCCCTTTTCAACCATTTCATAAATATATAAAGTTTCACTAAATTCTTTTTCTTTAAACAAGACAGCTATACTCTCTTTACAGATTAACATGAAATAATGGTTTCCTGTTTGAATGCCACAGATGGGATGATCTGAAGTCAGTAAGTTCCTATACACATTCTGTACTTACAAGACATATTCACAACACAACACACAGGTGTTACTTGGTCTTTACATCTGTGCTCATTTTCTGCATATCAGTAGTAAATAAAGAAAAATACCAAATTATCTGTATTAAAAATACATCCTCTAATATACATTTCCTTACACTGCCACATCAAATCTTAAAATGGGGTTTTCAACTTTGACCAGTGACAAGGATATTTTTACAGTGAGGTCTACAACATTAATTTATATTTGAGTGGAGACAAAATACATATTACACTACTAAAAAGTATCACTATACACTCAAAAAGAAGGAATCTCTTGCGACTGCTTCGCAGATATCCAAGAGTTTCTCACTGTTTGAAAATTTCTGTGGACAAAATTGTTCTACAGGATGCCAAAAATATTTGAAATCAATTTAAAAGGGAAAAAAAAGTTATTCTCTATTTTGTGATATTCATATCACTTTGCCATTGATTTTACAGAAGATTAATCCCAAAGACTTTGAAGTTATGTACATACTAACTTATGGTTTTTCCTATTTAAAGAATTATTCCCATTTCTTTTCTTTGTTGTGCCACAGAGCATGCATGAAAATATTTTCAATCCATCCATGTTCACAGCTGATTATTTCACAATTAAGCCACTGAATACATCTTTCTTTCCATGATTATGTAAGTGCAAAGGAATACTAAAATCACCCTGTACATGTAAGACAAGGTTCATATCTAGAAAAGTAAAAACACTTATCTTGATACATTTTTTAAAACTATGATGTTTTGCTCATAAAAATGTTGGTCGCATTTACCTGTTTCAGTTCTCTCAGCATATAAGGGGCAATAACTTCCAAGTGCTGATGTGCTCTTTATGGGAGCAGTTATGCTTAAAACTACTGAAGTGCTGATCTCCAGTATTGATATGTATCTTCTGCAAACTTTCTGTTAAAAAAGCTCACCTTGGAAACACACAGATGATGATAAAGAGGTGTTTGGCAGTTTTGTTTCACTAGTATTAGCTCACTTTACGGAGCATAGTAAAACTCTGGTTTAATCTGACTGTTCTGCCCCAAATTGTGGGGAGGAGAATTGAAGACACAGGAAAAAAAGACCAGTTCCTAGTGCATGAAGAATATACCTGCTGCTCAGTAGAGTTAAAAGCCCTCCTCCCAAGAAAATGGCCATCAAGTGATGCCTAACCATGCCCCAGATTTAGACACTGATACAACAGCAGATGCTTGGGCTATTTAAAACATTCTTATGAATGTAGCCAGCTGACAGGAACCCAGAAGGTCTCAGTCTCCAAACTGTCAAAAGTTGTTTTAAGCTCACTGTAAGCTGTAGCGAGGTCATCGTTGACTATCACCTTGTCAAAAAGGTGGCCATACTGGCTCTCCATCACGTGGGCAGATTTAATCATTTCATGAAAATCTTCTTCCTAGTAAGATCAGTGCAACAGAGATCAGTGCAATCAGACCATAGCAACACTGCATCAACTCATTTGGTACTGAACACAATTTACTTACTTATTTCTTATCAGGAGATGGAAACTGTACTTTCAATTAAAAAAAATACGGAAATTACAAGTGATGTCAGAAAGTATTATCATGAGTTGAGTCTGCTGAACAGGCAATTCTTTCATCTCTCCCCTTGTAGTGACACAATTAGTCACTGCATCGTAATTACAGAGACATGTTCTGTTAGCAGTACCATATTTCTAGCTGTTTACTTTGATGGCACATTTGAAGTTTCATTACTTAAGTCTCAGCTTGCTATTAGCATGTGATATATTATAGTAGCCTTTTTTCTTTTAAGGGCTTGGGAGGAGTCATCAGTCTATGCCTGGTTCAGTCTGGTTTAGTGGATTCTCTTCATGTTTGGGGAGGAAACAAATCATAGCCATTTTTTAAAAAACTTTGAGATATTAAACCTGTCCTAACTAAGCAATGTCCTGAAGGTTGCTCTTAAGAATGAGCTCCTCTTACTTTTTATTTATCACAAACCAGCATTTTCTTATTGGAGGCAATTTTCAAACTATTTCAAGCGCACAACCTATACAGTTACAGTCTGAATATATCTGTGACTCAATTTGAAATAAACCCTAAAAAATCCTAAATAGTATCTGAATGAGGGAAAATGATACACATTGTAAATGCCGATTAAAAGTCTAATGATGATTAGCTTTGCTGTAGCTTCAATTAAAATGTGATTTCATCATATTACAAGGAAGCAAGGAAACTTTTGTTGGATAATCTAAATTATTTTTCTGACTATTGACAAAAAGCTGCATTTATTACTTGCTTAGATTTTTCTTCTTTCTTACAGTGTTTATTTCCCTATAACATTTAAAAAACAAATATGGGCTTTTTTTTAAAGTAGTGTTTACTTTTTTAATTGGTTCTTTATATTTGAACTTTTTTCAAATTTAGACCCCATAATAAAGTTGATAAAACTAGGAAATTTTTGTATTTGAATAGAAACATCTAAACACAAATGCAAATTTTTTAAAGGAAATTCACTGCATTAGCTCTCAAAAATATACTTGCACTGTGATGGTTCTTCAGTGATATAAAATCAGAGGATCATGGAAAATGTAAATACCCATAAGCATACCAAACCATGAAAACATCACAGTAAATGTGTGATCTGAGAGAGCCTGGGAAGCAGCAAAATGCTTTGTACAAGCCCTCACAAGGGCTACCAATGAGATCCAATGATCACCTTTATTTTTAAGGTAGACTGCTACAACAAAACTCTTAACAGGTTCTCATGTTTTACCATGTCTAACTATACTTACTGTAAAGGGTTTTGCAGTTCCCTTATCATCTTTACTTGAAATAATCTTGGCATTTTTTCTGGTCTCCCTCAAACGGTCAAGTGATGGAGGCTTTATAAATATAACAAATGGTTTAAACTCATATGTCCGTAAGTGTTTCACTGTCTGGGAAGAGGAAAGATTTAAATTAATTAGTTTATTTTGCACAATAGAATTTACTGTAATAAAACAAACTCTCCACTAACCACTACCAAAATGAATTCATAAAGCACTTCTAGGCAGGTATTTTTCATTTACTGCCATCCTGCTCTGCTGACCAGCACTAATAAAGGAGAATTTTCATGTGAATGGTAAGAAAACCATTTTTCCATGGGTGGTCATTGATCTTGATTTCCACACAGCTGCTGATAAAGCAGCAGTCTGGCAAAAGCTGGGCTGGGGTGTGCACAGCAGCGTCACTGGCAGCAGGAGGATGGAGTGAAACAGCAGGTATTCAGGAGAGGAGGAAAAGTTCAACGCATTTTAGCAGGAATAATACTTTCTGTACCCATGAAAAGTAGCACAAAAAGGTGTCTGTGACACTTGGTCACAAAAGGACAATACTGTGTGCCCATCACAAAACTCTATTGTTTACTCTTCCTGTGTGGAGCTAGAGACAGGTTTATCATTTGGATTGCAGCACAGGGTGAAGTAGGGATGACCAGCAGCTCAGGGTAGTGTATGGACAGCCAGGAGCTTTCTGCCCTCTCCACACTGCCAGGGTCCATAGGAAAATTCCATGTTGTAGCGTGGGATCCTGGAATAGTTAACAAACTTGAGTCCCCAGGCAGCAAGGTAATTTAGTGCTTTGCTGGAAAACAAGGCTGTGTGGGACAAGCAATGGTCTCATAGAGCAGGACGCCCAGCCCAGCTCTCTTCCTCATATGGCACAGGATATGGCTTCTCTGTCTGCTCCTCTGCCAGTGCAGTTCCCTGTCCTGCCCTGGGAATTGTGCACAAGTCATACACTAGCCACTTTTGGAGAAGAAATGCTTTGGTTGGGTCTAAACAAACTAGTCCTGCTCCTGGAAGCACTGTGGTTATTAGGAGCAAAAAAATTCCCAGTGGAGCTATTCAGCAGGGTTGAAAGACAAAGTCAGTGCAAGAAAAAATGGTTTAGAGAGGAATGTTCTTAACAATTATCCAGGCAACATCACATTTAGTGCATTCCTTGACTCATGTCCACTCTGCATGGAAACCATTGGCATGAATGGTCTGGTGAAACATGTAAGAGAGAGTTGCAGGACTTGGTAATATCTCAAAGCCGTTCTGAAATTAAAGTTTCAGAAAGAACTTCTAACCCAAAGTAACAGAAAGATGCATGGAAATATAGGACCATTCTATAATTAAATCTTTGGTATTATGCTGCAGGTTTTCAATTCAGTTATTTACTAGCTGTATACTTGCCAATGTGTATTGAGGTTTCCTTCCTCTCCTTTCAGAGAGCCTTGCTGTGACAAAGGTGCCCAGCAAGCCCACTTAACAGTCATTCAGTGTGAGATAAAATATAACTTTTTAGAAATATTTTTTTTTGTGGAATCTCATCATATAATATGGGAAAGTGCAAGAGTTCAGAAGACATGCTTACTTACATGAGGCTGCACATCCAACAAACAAACTTTGTTTTTAGCTAGAACTGATCGAACAGAGTCTAAACTTGTACCATAGTAGTTGTTCTTATACTCGCCATACTCGATAAACCTGTGGCAGAAGGTGAAAACAACTGGAATCATTTCCATTTTCTCCAGAAGCAAGCTTACCAGTTTGGTTTATAAGATTTAATTCGGGAGCAAAAATATTGTACTTTACATTAGAGTTTTACCATGTTTTATAAAGGAAATGCTGTCAAGTACTTCAGCATGTCAATTTCAAGAAATCTTCTACTTTACCACTTTCAAATCAGTAACACCTGCTTGTATTACAGTTAAAGAGAAAAAAGTACCGTAGTCCAACAGCCCACTAATGTTTTCCATCACCTCTTTTTCTGAACTAATGCAATGCAATAAAACAGTGGATAAGCTAAACAATAGAAACTACTGAAATTTCATTGCACACTACAGAATATCCAAATTCTGTGTCTCAGAAGAGGAGGAGGAGTGACGACGGTGCTAATGGAACCAAGGCGGCTGGTTATTTGCTATAAAAGTGCAGGCACTATTTGCCAGAAAAGCAAAGCACAGTTTGAAGTTTCAATAAAACCCACAGCTTTGTGTCTAATACACTTTTGCCCTCTGAAATACCGGGGCAGAATTTCAAGCTACAGTATTTACAGGCTGCTGGAGAGCACGATGCTACCACTGTCTTCATTATAGTTTAGTTTTTGGAGGGTGTACAGGCAGGGTCTTCACTGTAGATCTCTAAATTCAAAAGCAGAGGAAGTGCCTGGCCTGAAAGAGAGCAGAACTATGCAAACACTGACTCAGGCACGTCTGCAGCACTTCCATGGCCCCCCTCCTTGAGCTGCAGTGCTTTATTGCTATGACAGAAGATGCTCTATTAAAAGAGTGCTTCCCCCACCATAAGTACCTATAATTTCAGTGTCTTGAAGAGCTTGAGGTACTGAAACTACTTGGAAGCTTAGAAGTAGTTGTGTTTGCACATACTGCTTTTTTTTTCTCCATTTCTTGCCAGCTGCTTATATAACAAAATGTAATTTTAACACAACTTCAAATCACTGCAACTTATATCCACTTTGAGGTATTATCTAAAATAACAAACAGCCCCATTCTATAATAAAGTAATTGTTTTAACTGCAGTTCCAGTTAAAAATCTCTTCAACATACTTGTTATTCTGTACGTCTGTCTCAAACAAGTGCTTGGAAATGAAAATATATTCGACACCATCACTTTCTTGGCTTCTCCTTGGACGGGTAGTGTCTGCAGTNTGGGGTGTGAACTTTATGTTTTAGTGCTTTTCTATTTCTGGTGATCAAAATTGAATTCTGTTTTCTTTCAGTAGCCTTCCAGTATTTGCTTCTGACTTTCCCCTCCAAGGGCTAGGGTATAAGGTGTAAGGGTTTTGCCTATAAATGAAACTTACTTGTGGGGGTTGCCACTTATGATTAAGTCCATTCAGAAGTCCTATTTAATACAAGCTGTATGCTACAGCACTATGTATTTTCCATCACAATATGGACAATNGAAAAAAAAAAAGGAAAATATGCACAAAACAATATAATGCAAACCAGTTCAGAAAACACTGAAAAGCACAAATTCTTTGTGCAGTACTAAGTGTAGTGCTTCCCTCACTCCTGAAGGACATAAGGCTGCTCTGGAGCTGGTAGTCAACACACAAGCACATGACAGGGTTGTGTTTTAAAACTGTGCAGGAAAAGCAGGAAAAAAACTACTGGACAAGTATCAGATTATAATTTTTTATTAACTAGAGAAAAAAATCCAATAAAATGAGGACAGCTGAATAATAAAAGGAGAAGCAGTCCATAACAATTACCCCAGCCTTGCCTCTTGTTAAACTTATTAGCATATGAGATCATAAAGGGAAACACCAACCTGATTTATAAAATGCTATGTTCATTAACAACACTTGTAGCTGTTTAAATGCCATTTGATAGCACACTTCTTAGACTGACACAATGAGGAACATTTCCAAGACAGGAACCCCAGTTTTTTCTCCAAGTCCCGACTTACTAAACTTCAAGGAGAGGGATTTCTTTACATGTTTGTTTTAAATTATAACCACAAATTTGGAAAAGAAAAGAGAGAAGGCAGCTTGATGAATACTGGCAATTTTTAGAGAAATATTTTTGGGCAAATGATTGCATATGCTTCAATGTATTAAATATTTTAGGAAAATCTGGCTTTTTTAGTTGTTGTTTTCAATACCCAGCTGAAGCAAATATGTGCAAATGAAATGACTTGCCAAACCAAATGCAAGTCTACCTGCCAAATCCATTCATATATATACTTTACAGAATACCTACGCTTGCAAAAAAACCTGTGACAGTTATCTCCCATATTTGGACTCATATTTTTGAAGCATCCTTATAGGAGGCACAACTAGGAAGCAAACCAAGAAATAGAAGTCCTTAACTGTTGAGTTCTCCATATTGAAGAAAACCCAATCAAGTATTGTTAAAGCTAATAGAGCACAACGTTATTCAATTGTATGAAAATCAAACTACACTGTCAGACAGGGGGAAAGAGGTAAAAGAATCCCCAAATACACTTTTCTAAAACTAATCAAAGGGATTTAATTACTTTATTCATAGTTAAACTGTTCATCATCAGTCTTCATTTGTCAGCCTAATAGATAAAGGCCATTTTGCTGAATGCAAGAATTGGTAACAGAGTACGTTTCACTGCCTTACAGCCAAATCCAGGGTGTTCTTCAGCTGAATTGCATTTACTAAACCTTACTGACATCAATCATGTTAAACTTGTACTAGAAGTGTACTGCAATGCCTTTAAGCCAAAACATCTGATTAGCTTAATCAATGCTATTTAATATAAAACTCTAGCAGCACTTTCAAAAATTAGAAAAGTAATTTGAATGCCAAGCATGCATTTAGGGACCTGAATTTGAAAGTGTCTTAAAGTTAATACAATCATAAAGGCTAATAATGCAAGTGTATCATTAGGAGAACAAAAGTGCATTTTTACTTACGTGGCACTGTTACCCCGTAGTGCTGGGTGTCACTGATCAGCAATTTCCGTTTGAGTTCATTCAGACCAACCCCTACGGGACCTGAAAGAAAAAAAATCATCCCATTTGCCAACAGCCAATTCTCTCTTGTCTTTGAATGCAAGTACTCCCTGAGATAAGACTACACAGCATATAGCTATGACATATGCTGCCTTTTAATCAGTCATTTGGAGACACCCATGGTTTTAGCCTCTCCTAGACAAAGTTCAGGGCATTTAGTTGGCAGTTACTCTGCTCTGACTTTATTAATGAAGAAAAATCAGTGAAAAAAAATTTGCCAGCAAAGCTAACTTCCATTTCTACAGCAACGACCCTCTGTATGCACCCATCTCCATCCTCAACCTGACTACAGACCCATGCACCCTAACCTGCAGCTTTCCAGAACGAAAACTGGTTTCACTGTTCATTTTGTCAGAACATCCACAATTTGCAGACCAGAGGACTCCAGCTGGCATGCGCGAAGTGCCCCCAAAGCCTTTGCACTCTGTGTGTCAGCATGGCCTCACTCCCTCCAGCTGCTGCATCTCTTGCCTGCCCCAGGTGCCCCTGGGGACAATTGCTTCCTATTTCTTCTCATGCTGTGGAAGCACTGCTCCTTCCAGCCCCTGCTACAGGCAGGAGCACCACCCAGCTCTTGGCTGGTTCTAACTGTCACCATCCATCTTTTGACTATGTGAAGGTGGCATTGCACAGGGAGAGGAAGGAAGGGCAGCACTTGCCAGGTCACAATCCACTTGGGATGTTTGGGTTTCTTTCTTTGTTGTTGATTTTCTTTTAAACTGTGCTTGTCTCCTCCCTGCTGTCTGAACTGGTCCAAAGCAAATGTTTCCTTCTTCACACAACTGCCAAAGAGAGACCATTCTTGGAAAGAGGATGGCAAGAAGAAACAAAGACTGCATGGAATTTTTTGACCCGTCTCCTCCACCTTGAGTAGTGCTGTACTAGAAGCTACTGAACAGACATTCCTCTTGGCTTTCAGGTTGTCCCCAACTCTTAACTATTTACCACTGGTGCCTTAGGTCTCAGTGAGGGTACTCTGTCCTGTGAGGTCTCAAAGGCTCCACAGGCACTTGCTTCCTGTCTCCAGAGGCCCTTCACGCAGGGCTCCAGCCTGCCTGTCCCCTTTTGTGGCAGGGCAGTGGTGCTGTATGTGAAGGGAGCTCAGCTCTGCATGCTCTCATGTGTTTCTGACAGTGCAGCAGTTGTGTTTCTACAAAACCAAGTCAACAGCAGAATGCAGAGGACAGTGAGTCATTGGAACCATATCCCAAGAAATGCAAGAATAATATGTGTGGTTTTAAGGAAAATTCTTGTGCATCTAGTAAAAGTGACATATTTATGTATGGAGTACTTCTTAACAAAGACATTTTAGATATTAGAAATACAAAACCTAATAAATATTTCAAAGAAGTACTGTTGTATTGGCTAATTACTAGTCAGAGTCCCAAAACAAACTGATATTTCAGTATCTTCAGGTGCCTATTTGTAAAAATGACTATCCACTCCATTTGAAGTTAGAAACACATGATGATGAAAAGCAAGTGCTGGCTATTTTCCTGCTACTCCCAGACTATGGTGCCTCTGTAAAATCTTAGAGTTTCTGCATTTCAAATTTCTATGTGTTTACATCAGTTAAACGCACAACTCATTTCAAGTTCCATTTCTGACCTTCCTGTAAATTAATCTATCAGTATGTAGAAATGTTTATTTAATATGGTGTACAGCAGCCTCTACTGGTGCATGTCTGCAGAGGACATCAGTGTGTTATGCAGATAATAGAATTGTTTTTGTTATTATTTAAATAATTTTTCCCTTTTTTAATGGTTTTGTTGTTTAAGGCAAATATTGATTTTTATAGGAAAAGTAATTAAACTCTCAATATATTCTAGCAAAATAGAACAAAACAAGTGGAATTCAATTTTTAAAAATCACTGTATTGCTTTCCAGCAAAATATATTTCCCATCAAATCTGCACAAATATTATTTTGTCAGTATACATGCTGTCAAATCAACAATACACTTTTAGCTCTATTTATATATAAAGAATCCAGGCTTCATTTCCTGCAACAGATGCTTTGGAAACTTAGCTCAATTCAGTTTCCAGACCACAAGCTCACTACTACTCTGTCTCCCCTTCCAAATTACCATTTAAAAATCATCTTTAAATTGAACTACTGAAAGGTGTAGATTCTTCTTTTTCAGTGCTCTCTTCAGAGAGTTCTCATAACACTGATTCCTGCTTAGCAAAGCCATACATTATGTGGATTTTTACACTACATCTCCCAAGTGTAATATACAGTTCTCTTCTGAATATTCTTTTCATTTTGATGCAGCAGAGCTAGTTTCTTATAGTTATGAATCTGAACACAATTTAAACTCAAAAAGAGAATAAAGTGTCAATGTTGAAAAGGACAATCCACATTGTTATAGTCAAATACCAGCTATGTGGGATGCATGACTGTAGTGTACTTTTGGTTTATTATAAATCACCACAGGCAGCAATATTTACAGTTATGATGATAGATTTAGAGATACTTCATTTACTTTTTTAAATGAACATTTATGTTGCTTGTTGTTGCATGTTGAGTCATGCAAGCTAAGTAATGGTTGAATCCTGCAAATGAACTGTAGTGTCTTTCTCACTTTGAGAGACATTTGCAGAATTAAACTACCAATCATTAAAACTTGCTTCAAGTTTTGTACCACTCAGACATGTCTGAAGAAAATTGAAAAAACTGTTGGATATAAGCTCAGGTCTCAGGAGAGCTAGTTCAACTAGCCATTCTCCACACATACTGAGCTCCTAGAAGTCTATCTCAAAAAAAAAGAAAAAGGAAGTGGTCTTTCAGAAAAGGTTTTGGGAGTGAGGTGACAATATCCCTGCTGATATCATAAGGACCCTGTAGGAAATATGCCTTGAGAGAGGTTTTGTGGCTCAGTTCCTAGTACACTATAATGCAGTGACTGCAGATGCATATGTCCAACTGTAGCTCAGTGAGGTATGTGGTAGGAAAGAAGAACCTAATTATTTTGTGTTTCAGTACATTCTAACTAGCAGTGGGAGTGTACTTTTAGATCTCTTGTTCACTGAAGTAGGATCAGTGAGTTCATGTAGCTGTTCTCGTGGGCAAGGCTAGATATTATGTTACATCATATATATTCATTTTTGAGCGTTGCTGTCCTTCCCATGCCTTCAATCAGGAAGGTTTAATGTAGATAGCAATTCTAGGTCTCCTTTTTTTTGTCCAGTTAGTTCACTGGAAGTAGCATGGCCATGGTAGGCCATTTTCCTGCTGTCAACTAAGACTCTGCAAGCTACAACTGAACACTTGCTAAAGGTAAGTCAGGAGATGTGGAGAGCTAGGGCCTCCTTTCATTTCATCCTCCCCTGCTCTGAAACAGACCTGGCCACATCATAGCTTCTTCTTGAAAAAAACAAAGGTAATGTTTTTTTTTTAAAAAAAATCTAAGCAGTACAACAAATAAAGAACTTTTCCAGTCCTAGATTCCTTCACAGTAGTGATCAGAAGCACACCTTTGTGGTGAGTACTGACAGCCTCATTCAGAGACAGAGGCTTTTCTGATTGTGTCATAAGCCACTAACAACTTCTCCTTCATGGTTACACACCTCTGGCCCTTTCTTCCACCACTGCACACTGAGGACAGAGGTATCACCATGGGTGACCGCAGCACCTGCAAGGCTTTGCCTGCCTCTGGTGATCATACTGCATGCACAGAACAGTGTGCATTCTGGGGGACATGTGCTCATGGTTTGTAACTGACAACTTCGCATTATCCTAGCACTGCCCCTTCAGAAAGCTCTGATTTAGCTGAAACTGTGCCAGATGAAGTTATAGTATCACACTCATTCTAAGTGTATGGAAAAAAAATTTGTGCTACTCCAGCTCTTAGAATTAGTTGAAAGAGAAGACACTGTGAGCAGGACTTTTCTGTCATTAACCTAAGTGAAAATTCTAGTGTCTAAATAACACATGATAGGGCTATGAGGTATAATGCTTAGAATGCAGGCAGTACCTGTGAAGGAAGACTTTAAGGATTTGCTGTCAGCCTGGTAACAGTAAGTTACTAGAAAATGACTGGTGGCATAATATTGGACAACTTTGTTTTTAGCAGACTCATCACTTTAGTAACAACTAAAAGCACAGCAGAAGCATCTGTATCATTACTGCTTCAGATGATGTTATTTTAGCCTCAAGGATATGCAGGGCTTTATTCATGAACTTAACATTAATAGACAAGGTAAAATCTTGACAAACTAGTGCATTGAGCTCAACCTGAGAGTAGTATGTATCACACTACAGGGTGCTCAAAATTACTGTGTGTGCAATTCATGTTCTTTAAATTAGACTAGACAAATTCAAAATGAAGTGAAATTTCAGTTTCAAAGTTCTCCAACTCCCTCCCCTTAAAAAAGGACAAACCAAGACCTAAAAAATCCCCTTTAAACAGTAAATTATACATTTAGACCTAGCATAACACAACAGAAATTAAGTGCCACCACCAATTACAGCTATAAATTAATTATCCATCCCTTTGTTTCTGGTGCTACTATCCGATTTATATTCGATGGATTATATTGAATGCTGCTCCTGGCACACAAAAAGCTTTTTAAAGACATTCGGTTTTACTATACCTGTATTGCTTAGGTCTGCTAGTTTTTCCACATTTTGCCCAAGACATTTTTATGGTATTGGCCAGACTTAAGCTACTCTTAATATCCAGAGAAAAACATTAGAATTACTGAAGTCTGCAATAAATTTCTGAATTGCTTTTGTTACTGAAAAAGCACGCTTTCTTCATTTGATTTATTACAACAAAGATCAAATGGAATCTCTAGGCATTCCTTAGATCAGACATATGCAATTTGTTATAAAAAGTCTACTTATCACACTTTTGCACTACACTCTGTTGATGTAACTGTAAAATCAACTCAACCATGTTATTACTTGTTGTATATAGCCCANCACAGGAGGTGGTTTTCTTTCCATTTTTACTGTCTGTCTTCACTAACCTTTTTTTCCACATAGATATATTGATTGATACCTAAGAGTCATCAAAATACCGACCGAATTCTTTTGAGTTTTAATAAGCTTGACTGCTGTGTTCAGACTAGTAACCATGGTAGCTGTATTTTAATGTCATCTGCTTTTGGTGTAGTAAGGCTTTAAACACAATCTCCTAAAGCAGGGACATCCTGTCCAGAAAGATGGACAGATGAAAAAACCTGGATCATGTTCAAATGAAAGGGGTTATTGGTC
>VYZS01095634.1:7177-38105 GCA_013400695.1 Neodrepanis coruscans | reverse complement strand
TGGTAAAACCACCACAGTCATCTCCTTTCATATGTAAGAGCATGAAGGAAAACAAAAAGACAAACTATCCTGCATAGCACGAGGCACTGATCAATCACTAAGAGCTCATGGGGATAAACAAACAGAGTCAATGGGAAGTCGAGTTACTATGAACTTGATGCATAAAAGACAACATGCTTCCACAGTAGAGAACACAGCTGGTAATGAGAGGGAGAGAAAAATAGTGTCAGTAAAGCACCTCTGAATCCACCTAGAAGCTTTCATTAAGTGAAAATATTAAATCAGGAGCTTTGCTAAAAAATAAGCATTCAATTTTGTTTGTATGCAAAATCATCCTACAATCATAAGAAAAGAAATATAATTTACATAATTTATCTTTGTAAATGATATGACTAATGCAGTATCAAACATCTCCATGTTGTCTTTCATATTTCTCAAAAATAAAAGAACTTAGAATAGAAGAGAGGAGCAGGTCAGACCTGGGAAAGCAGGTTTCAAGAAGAAGCCTGAGCTGAATAAAATGAGTACCATGTGAAAATTAATATCTGTCATATTGTTGGGTAATGGTTTTATTCCCATAAATCCTCTACTTATAATAGGAGTGAACTATGTAATACAATGATCCAAGAGAGATTTTAGTATTTCAGCATTTCTTTTTGAAAATAAAATATCTTTATAAGTTCTTAAGAAGTGGTAAAACCAGCTGTTCTCTCCATGGAGTTTTAAGGTTCAATTTATGAGGGGTACAGTTTGCTTTTCATTACTCACTTTAATATGAAATAAAAAGCATTACAGAAAGCTGTAAAAACTATACAAGTCTAGTATGCATATTAAAATTTATGAGAAAGTTTCCTAAATTGACATCAAACACATTTTTTAAATAGAGATTTATATTTATGCCATAGGCCAACATAGCATAAAGTAAACATGGCTGAAACTTTGGTACACAGCTTTTGCCTAAGGGTTAAAGGAAAATTGTGCAAGAAGCAGCTCAGAGTATCTGTTCTCTGGACAAGGTTTCACATAGTTATATATAGACAACAATCTTAACATAAATTACCCCCATGTATATGAAGAGTAAGTCTGACTGTTCAAAAAAAATATCACTATGCAAATCTGGCCTCAGTGAAATCAGAACTGTGAGTGTTGCAGACATCATCTCCTCAAGCTCAAATATTGGCATACTCTTATGTTACTGTCTCTAGTGAAACAGGAGGAATGATGAGATGAATGAAAAGGTCCAGTATGATGTCCTAGTCTAAAGTCTTCCCTTTGAACACTCCAATATGCCACTTGACTTTAATTGAAGATGAATATTGCAATTAATAATGTTAGTGAGTTTAAAATGGCAAAGGAATGCTTTGGAAAATGAAATTTAAATAAAAAGAGCCAAGACTTATACATTCAAAATGACTGATGTAGATTCAGAAGTCATATCACTCTTTGTTCTTTCATGGCCCAAGATGGAGCTGGTAAAGTCTATTCTGGACTTTCTTGCTGTGACAGGAGGCTGTGAGGAACATTTCATTCCCTGTGGTGTGAATCTACTGGAGCACATCACCGAAAAATACCATCATGTGTGTCCCTTCTTAGAATGTTCATCTGCTTCTGACTGATTTTTCTATGAACCTTGGTTACAGGAAATTCTCTTCACAGGTGTTGAGCTGCCTGTGATTTAAGGTGTTTTTTTCAGTATGGTACAGCTATATAATCTTGGAATCCTGAGAAAGTTGTTAAACTCTAAGCTATGCTAAAGTACCCAGAGCAGAGCCATGTGTGGTAAGAAAGATAAGGTAGACAGAATCCCAAGACAAGAGGGTGGAGGTGGAGACAATCCCTCAAAAGATCAAGAAGAGAAACACTGGCACAAAGTATAAAATACTAACGAAAATCAGAGAGTCTGAAGATGCCCCTTCATTCCCTTTGACAACTGTCCAGCAAAGACCCAAGGGCATCATAGAGGGGTGGGAAGAGTACTAACACTTAGCCTAGGAGCTTGCTAGTCACAGCTGTCTGTTGTCTATTGTAATATACAATAAGTAAATGGGTTTTGTGAATATCCTGTTTGCAAAGCATCTCTATGCAGTGAAAAAGTTTCCTGAGCAAGTTCCTGAAGTCTAAGAGTTACATAGCTTCCAATCAATTTTGAGGGCTGCATAAATATTTATTTAGCCTATACCCTTAGAGCTGCAGGCAGATAAATGGAGAAGTGAGGCTGGGAAGATAAATCTGGAGTAAGTGGCTCTGTGACAGCTGAAAAGAAACAGACAGGTGTTCCAAGCAATTGGAGCAGCCAAGACTGACAAGCATGAGAAAATGTGTTCCTGGTTTGCCCATTGTTGTAATATTGCTCTAAGAAATATTTACCAAGGCAGTATCACTGGTAGGGTGGAGCTGTAACTCTATAAAAGTCATGGGCTTTCAGTCATTTAGAACCAGAACCACTTGATTTGGCATGGACTAATCCATTTACTCATTCCTCACATGCCTTTTTCAGTTGCTCCTTGCTTCACTTCACATGCAGTTACAAACACTGTAGCCAGAAGAAAATGTAAAAGCCAATCTCCTGAGCAGCCCATTTGCCTTTGAGTGTAATACACCCTGCTGCCTCTTGGGCAACTCTAACAGCAGTACATTTTAAGTCAATTTAATATATTAATAATTAACATTAATAAGAATATTATAACATTAGTAGTAGTAGTAATAATAATAATAATGATAATATGGCAATATACTATATGTGACAATATGCAATATATGGTAATAATGTTAGGCCATTGGATAGGTTAAGAGATGTCCCATCCAGAGACAGGAATTAAAAAGTGAAGAAAAATCAAAGCCCCAAGACGTATTTCCCCTCTCCACTTCCTATGTGCATTACAGAAATATGACCACATGTTTACAGCTTTCCTAGAAATCATACAAGATGATCTGTAGTTAGTTAAAATATTAACTAGGAGTGCACGGTCTCATGAAATGTTCTCTCTTTTCAAGTGTCACCTTGGCTTTCATGATCATAGCCTGCACTTTTGTGATGGCTGGTCTCATAGATGTTTCTTCAGGCAGCATTTTAACAGCAAGGTTGGCAGAAAGGCCAAAAGCAATATAGTAACAGGCATGGCTAATAAGCACAACATACCTGTTGCCTTGTACTTTGTGAGACCTCGGCAGGCTTCATCACTGCCTCCATCACTTCTTCCATCCTCTGTGTCAAAGATGCATCTCGGACATTTCCCTTATTGTTTGTTTCAGATAAGTATTCTTCAGGCTTTTCCCAAAAAAATACTTTTATTTATGTATACTTCCCACCTCTGTTTGAGGTGGAAATTAGCCCTTACTTTCAAAACAGCGTGTGTTCCCAAATGGATCAGTCGTACTTCATTTCACAAATTTATCATCAGACAACAGGTACCCAAACTAAAACAACAAATAGAAAAGCACTGCTACAAAAGGATCGAGACAAAATCTGCTTGATAAATGAAATTAACTTCTTATTGTCTGAGGAAGAGCAATTTGAAATGACAGGCTAGAATATGTTTGAGTTCTATCAAGAAAAATAGTAATGCATTTTCACATTGAACTGGTTTTGTAGTGTTATTCTGTCCAGCCTATGATTTCCTTTTCACCTTTAAGTTCATTAAATCACCTTTTTCCCTTTGGTCAGAAGAATATTAAAGTGAAAATTAGAATTCCAGATAAAATATCCTTTATAGAGACATACCAGTATAATAAAAATGTCAAGCAAAATATTTGATCTAGAAAGTGTGAAAAGTCATCTTAAAGAAATATATGCAGACTAGATTTGAAAGCACCATTGTAACCTCCCCACTTTTGTGGAAATCTTTTGAAAATTCAGCTATGTATCCAGTAAAACAGTGTCCACACAATGAAAGCCAGGATCACCCAACAGATAGGTAGTGATAGGCATCTCTGGAGCTGGAAGATGCGGATTCAGTACCCATTCCAGGCTAGTGGGTTCCTTTGTACATGCCATTCCTTCCCTTAATGATCTTCAGTCCCCATTTACACACTTTGTTTCATTACAAACTGCATTAGTCTGATAACCTCTAGACTGCAGCTGCCACTGAAAAGACTTATGTTCAATGTTGCTAAGTTTTGAGCGGCACTAGGCTCTGGTCCTTTGAGCAAAGGCAATATCATACATTAAGCCACACGTCACATGGTGCCTTAAGAGCCTCAGCCTTTCACACGGCTAACAGCTCTCTCTCTGGAGCTATGTAGCTGACTCTCTACTGGAAGCTCTGTGCCCGGTCACCCAAGCCACCGTGGCAGCCTTTCCCAGAGCCTCTGGGGCAACACTTTCCTCTTGTTCCCACGCTGCAGATCTTGCACTGTTATCCTCCCAGCCCTGCACCTGCAAACCCAACAGCACTGTTACAGGGCTTCTCATGGGAAGTGACTGCCACCAGCGTGAGAATCACCCCTTTTTCCCCTCCCTTTTCCTATTCTGTGGTCCAAGCTTCTGGTTCACATTAGTGGACCCAAAAACATGCGTGCTCCAAACTTAACAGTAGGTCGGTGTGCAGCCTCAGCAAAACGTTCTCAGCAACACCGACAGCCTCATAGGCAGGAGCAACTGGTAAAAAGCAAGTCTTGATGAAATCTCTGTTAATACTATGGGCAAAGCACTACAGTGTGAACCATGTACTGCACTGGAGCTGAGACACGGAGAAGGATGCTTGCCTGGAGCAACCCTCACTGCTTCTCTTCCACTGTCTCTCATTTAGTTTTTTAGACTTCAGATACATATTCTGCTACTAAATCTTTTTGCATGTGAACCTGTCTTGAAAATCCTGATGCAAAATATATACAGTTATATTTTTACATAGATATAGAAATAAATATAGATATATAGATATATAGACATATCTATATACTCTGACCCTGAGCAAGTTGAAACAAAATGGAGATGTCACTGAAATCTTCCTGCTGAGAAGAAACATATGAAAGGAGTAATGAGCTTCTGTATGACCCAGCTGTAGACACCACCTAAGGTTCAGTCTCTCATTAATATCAGGTGGTAGGCATGAGAGGTGATTCACAAAGTGTACAGACAGCACAGCAAAGGATGGAATATCTTGGCCCCTTCCTTGCAGGCAGTGGGAATAGTGGGAGCTGATTAAGTACACTTCTTACCCTATGTCAGTGACTGATGTGACTTTTCTGTGCCCCTCCCCTCCCCCACCATGCACCCTATTTCCATCTTACACACTTTCATTTTCTCACAAATACTTCCTTTAACTCATAGTTTATTTGCTGATTTTTAATGACTTTTTTTTTGTTAACTCCATTGTAACTTTCTTCAGTATTCACTCTTTGGAAGCAGCTCTGTTGACAATTATAAAATAGTTGTAGTATTGTTCCATTACTTTACATAGAGATGTTTTTGCTTGCACCACTTAAAAAATGAAAGCATCACTTAAAAGATTAAAGCAAGCTCAAAGTTTGCTTACACCTTGCTTACATGGAGACTAAAAGGTGAAATTTTGTATAAAGGAGGAGCAACCACAAGTTTTAAGAACCTCAGAAGCCTGTAAATTACTCTCAATTGCAGAGAACCTGTAAGCAGTGTCAGTGTCAGAAGCTGTTTCCATGAGGCAG
This sequence comes from Neodrepanis coruscans, assembly GCA_013400695.1. Classification (NCBI taxonomy): domain Eukaryota; kingdom Metazoa; phylum Chordata; class Aves; order Passeriformes; family Philepittidae; genus Neodrepanis; species Neodrepanis coruscans. The sequence goes on along the minus strand of VYZS01095634.1, from coordinate 32,483 downwards.
CCAGTGAAACAGGAGAGCTAGCCGTACCAAGAGCGTAGTTCTGCCATGACAAGTGTAGAGGACTTCTGTTATTTCTGTCACTATCATGAGGTCTGAGAATAACTGCGTGAAATTAGACATAGCTTTTTAAGATATTATATACCAGAGGAGGCTCTTGCTGGTTCTAGAATTGATGTCCATTACTTCAACCCTATTTAGTGAAGAACTTCATTGTTGCAAAGTTTGAATAATGAGGAAAAAATGTGTTTCATACTCAGGCAATACCGAAAATAATTTATCATCACATGAAATACCAATATTTCTTTATGTTATGCAATGGCTCCTGAACATCATTGGCCCAAAGGCAATGATAACAAGCAATTGAAGTGCTTCACAAAACCTGTTCTTACAGGGTTCCTGAACCTGATCTATGAAAACCAAGTACAGAACTTTAAGCAACATCTCAAGGTCTTGCAGGCAATATGTTTCCAGCATCTACAGACAAGGATCATCCAATTTGTACTAGATAATTACACTGCAAATTGTGGCAGCTGGCCTGTTCAGCACCGAAGTGAGGTCAGCTGATGTTTGTTTCTGGTTGTCTCATGTTGTTATACAACCTCAAAGCCATCCCAGGGCAGTGCTGCAGCTCCCTTCAAACCACTTTACAGAGCACAGTGAGTTTGACAGCCACAAAGCAATACCAAGGCTCAGGACAAGGGAAATTTTCAGCCTCTGTCACATATTGTTTGCACCCAGCACCTTTTGGCCAAGACTATGGTCCCAACATGAAAGATTCTGCATGTGCAAAGGATGGATAGACCAAGGAAAGAATTAATTGTTGGGTTTCTTTATCTTTTTTTTAATTTATTCTAAGATGATCTGACATTATTCTTCACAAAAATGTTGTTAAACTGTGAATCAGTGATCATGTTAGTAGGTAGTCTCATCTCATCTGGAAATGGTGTATAAAATGCAGGGAATTCTATGTACCCTATCATTCATGAAAAATAATAGAGGGAAACCCTCTTTAACATGTCTGTCTTTTTTATGACATGTAAATTGTTACTTTAAATATTCTGCATTCAGCTCAAAGATTGTCCAGTTTAATCCATTTTGATCTGATATCTTAATGCTCATCCTAATGTTTGTTGGTTTGTTTTTGTTTTTGTTTTTTTTTTGCTAACTGAAGATTTCTTCTAGGGTAGTAAAGTCTTTCTATTGTTTTTTTTTCGGTTATGTGGAGACTCAACATTTAAATTACAACTATAAAAAACCTGAACACTCCTAGAGCTCAAATATATGAGAATGTTCCTTCTTGTATGCCTGAGTTTTTGAAATCTATCTCCTACTTGCTAATCTACTATCATTTATTTCAAAAATTTTATCAAATTAATTAAATAATGTTGTGATCCAAAGCATAATCAGTTATAGTAATACAATGAATATTATGAGAATTGCTTGAATAAAAATCATTGTGATATGTTGTACTAGAAAACTTTTTAAAATGCAGTTCCCTTCCTTTGCAGTGACTTTTCTTAATTTTTATTTTGCAGTGAACAATATTAACTGAAGTATTTTGTAGTTTTTCTATTATATTGCTATTACCTGCTTTTACCTGCGAGATAGCTCACTCTTGTCCAGCCATTTCACCTAAGTTACCTGTGAACAAAATCCAGTATAATTCAAATCAATTTATGTTTATGAGTTGTATTAGTTATTCTGATGTTCTCTGCGTGGGTATATTCAAAAGTGATAAAGTTCAAAGAGAATTTGGAAAGTTGTGCTTTTGATCTAACCTCACCTGATAATGTTCTCTAGTAAGTTTTTAGGGTTCAGGGGGTTGTTTCTTCAGCTGGTATTGAGGATACCATCTTTTTTGTCTTTGACATCCCTAATAGGCAGATAGACGGATGGACAGACGGATGAATGAAATGGAATTAAAGGCTGAAGCTGAGCCTTGTATCATTAAAATCACTGCATCTCAAATTGTGCTGGTACTATCGAGGCAGCCCCAGCACGATCAAGTAGAAGGCTATATAAAGTCTGAACATTGCTGAAACCAAACTGGAACATGGAGTCCATACCCTGCTGATGATATGTCTTTTCTGTGTTGTTTTGCCATTGTGTCATCACATATAAGCGAGACAAAAGCTATAATTTCAAAAAGATTCTTTTGAGACATTTTTTTGCAATCTGGTGAGTAGTATCTCTGTACAGATAAAGCATACACTTTGGATAATTATTTTTATTATTTATTTTGCATGAAACACAGCATTTCCGATCAGGATTGTTAATTCTGTCCTACAACTACCATCCAGTTCAGCATTTCAAGCTTTTATTGTGTTTGAACTTACAGTAACAGGTTGAGGAGGGAAATACTCAGTTATGAAATCAGAATATTCTAGCTGAAAGTTTACAAACCATCAGGAAGTCAGCCCTGAATGTACTCCAGGGCACTGTGGAGCTGAAACTGATTCCAGAAAATTAAATGTCAAAGCTTTGGGATTTAATATCATATCACCTGTTACATATATTTTGACGACTATTTAATCCTACCATCCAGTCTAAAACACCGCCTGCATGAGCAAACTGGATGCTTAAGTGAAACTGGATAGCTTAAGAGCTGATAATGGTATGATATATTCAGCATTCCCTATCCAGTAAAAGCACTTAACAGACTTACTGCATTTTAAGCATGTAGATAGCCTCACAAAAGCCAAAGTAGACATGAAACTATGTGATTTACCATACTGGGGCCCAAACCTTCAGTCCAAATGGCAGTACCATTTGGAGGTGAATTTACAGGGCATAGTCAACTTAAAGGTATGTGCAGAAGTAGAAAAGAGAGAGGGGATGTCTGTGCACAGCTCCTAGCAGGTAAGTTTGGAAATAGTTGCAGACATAATTAGTGCTCCAGAGGTCATCTTGCTGAGAAATACAATAGGACGACTATTCTTGCCTTCAGAAATATTCTCTGGTGTTGGATTTCAAAGGGCTGAGTTTATATCCATGTATATATTTGGCCAGGATCCGCTATCACAGCCATGATGCAATGGTGTCTTCTGTACCTTGTGCTCTCTGTCAGCTTCTTCCTGCCTTGAAAGAAATTCAACACCACCTGAGTGGGTTTTAAAGGGAAACAGCACCATGTAAATCAACAGTAATGTAGTGATTTCCTGTTTGTTTGTGCATACAACACATTTTCACATGGATATTTGCAGGGAAATTTTCCACACAGTTAAGTGTATTATGGAAAACTGAAAGTGTGTTTACTGCTCAGTAATTCAGCTGTGACGTAGTGTTGATCCAACAGCACTGACAATCACTGCAATCATTTAACCATTAAGTAACTGGAATTAATCACCAAGACCTACAGGCACACTAGAGAAGACCTCTGATTACTGAAAGAAGCTCTAGTTTTATCCTTCTGCAGAAGGATAAACATTTACCACATTGCTAACAATGACTGGGGCCTGTTCCTGATCCTAAATAAAAAAGTAATAGCTTTTTTCTGTGAATGGTTCAATGTGAGAAAAAAAACATATTCTATCATAAAAAATGAAAAGAAACATCTCTGAAAGTAACACCAGAGACATATAAACTGGGCCAATAGCTTCAGTCTCAGCTTAAACTTTAGACTTCATCAACATGTCTTTTTTGTACAATGTTTCACATAACAGAAGGGATATAAAAGATAACATGCTTGTGTTTTGTTTAGGTCATTTGTACTAAAAAGTAAAATATACTCAAAGCCTTATCAAAAGAATTTTTAATAAGGTCTTTAAAACGAAAGTTGAGGTTTCTTCCCTTTTATCTATTCTAAATATAATGTGCTTGCAGTTCGGATTCAGCAGATTTTGGTTCTGCTTCTGCCTATTCGGTTCATTTAGATTTAGGAGTATGTTTGAGTATTTTGACAGGCCTATCTTCTGGTCTCTTGTAGAGAAAAGAGAATACCAGAGCTATTTCCCTCCCTCACTATTTTGTACATCACTCCTTGAAGACAATGAAAATTTATCTTGGCTTTGTGATACGATGCACTTCTTCGTCTCCTGCATGGTTTGAGATGTAGAGGGGCTTTGGTCAGCTTTGCAGCCTCATGCTAAGAGAAAAGAATAAGAACACTTAAACTACACCCGTCAGTTTGGCCAATGAGTTGGATAAAGATAAAATTTGAGCAAAGATGCAGATTTCAAGCCATCTGTCTAATTTAAGATGTAGGATCAAAATAGAAGTCTTGCATATGATTCTGGATTTCCCAATTCCTTCATGTACAAACACCTCAGAGAAAGATAAGTTTGAAATAGGGCCCAAGAAATTTAAAACAGTGTCACTGTGGTGTAGAGAAAGGAGAAAAAGTAAGGATCAGCAATATTAAGTATCCCAGGCAGACAATCCTTCCCAGTGATTCCTCCAGCCACCAAGGGGTGGTGAAGTGTTTCTGGACTGGGAATGTAGGAGTGGACAGCAGAACCAGCATTTGGCAAGGAAGTAGTTGGAGGCTGGCACCTTTTCCTGGGCTCTGGGAAAGGGAGAAGAAAGAAATGCCTTCCGAGTTTGCTCATCCATCTCCTTCTAAGTTTAAGCTCCCGAAATTTATCTTCCTCTTTATTTCTGTGATTCAGAAATCACAGCAAGGGACAGGAGGGAGCAGAAAAGACAACATAGAAAAACGTAATTTTTCAGTATTGGAAGAACCAGAGCATGGTTTTCTTGAAAGCATATTGTAATGGCTTAGCATATGTTTTCAAAACTTCTCTGTTATAAAATTGGATCAAATAAAAGAGTTGGGGGGTTTTTTCCCTCCTTCCCTTCCCCCTTCTCCCTTTTGGTCTCATGGGTTTTTTTGGTTTTTCTCCTCAGAGGGTCAAGGGGTAGGGGGAGGGGGGTGCTCTTGCAGCTCTTGGTGCAGTGGGGAGGGGGAGATGAGGGTCCTACACTTCATAGACCCAGGTGCAGGGCTCAAATTGGGCCCCGGCCACGGCTGTTGCCCCGGCGCACATGCTGGGGCAGGGCCCTCCAGAGCTGGCGCTGATCCCGGGGGGGGGCCTTCTCATATGGGCAGGCACAGGACCCCGGGGGCGGTGGTGGCAGGGAGCTGATGCTGGTTTGTGAGGCTCACACCTGCTGGTGGTGGGTTCCACTAGTCACTGCTGGGCCAGTTCCTGGAGGCAGCCAGTGCACCGCTCCCAGTGGGGCGGTGGTGGCCCATTCCATTTCCCATCATATGCCAGCCACCTCAACGGCAGCTCTGTGTGGGCTCTGCCCCAGCAGCAATGTGTGTCAGGTGGGCAGCACTCCCAGGTGCCGCTGCTCCCCCTAGCCCCGGATCCTGCACCCTGGCCCTGCCCCACCGCCCAAGTGCCCCATGCCATTGTTTCCCTCCCACCACATGCCGCAGAGCAGAGCAGCCACAGTGGTGGGCCCCGCAGCCCAGCTGCCCTGCCACACCACCCCGCTGAAGCCCTGGCAGCCCCTCACCACTGGAGCCAGGGCCCAGCAGTGCCCGCGGTGCGTGGAGGCGAGTGGCGGTGCTGCGGTTCCCAGGAGTGCAGTTGGTGTGGTGCCTTGGGGCAGAGCTGGGCGGCACTGCAGTGGGGGCACCCCCCTGCACCATCTTGCTGACACAGGAGATTTTTTGCGGGCAGGAGCAAGGCAGAACCAGGGTGGGGCAGGGCAAGCTCGGTTGATAGCGGGATGGAATGACATGCAGCTGTGCCTCTGGGGCGTATTGAGGGGCAAGAGGCAGAAGAATTGTGGGAAGCCTACAGCTCCCTATATAAACGACTACCGCAGCTCACAGCTTCCTGTTTGGTGGTTGGCCAGTGAGAGAACAACGCCGCTCACCACTCAGATTGCCACGCCCACCATTTTGTTTCGACCGCATTATCTCTGGTTCCTTCAGCTGCCACCACCACCCCTGCCCCTGGCCTGCCGTGCTCTCTCTGTGACCTGGATTGGTTCTCTGGTAAAACTGGAACTTCCCGGCTCTTCCCACATGAGCCGCATTTCCCACAGTGGTCCCCAGCAATCAAAACAGAGTGGCTGCAGCTTTCACCATCTCCCCGGGGCTGCCGTCGCCCCCTGCTGTTCCACCAACATCATTGCACTCCAGGGCACTTGGACAAAGAAAAGAAAGGGTTCTTTTGTTTGGTTTTTCTTGGGTTTGGTGTGGGTAGTTGGTCGGGGTTTGTTTTTTTTTTCTTGGTTGGGGTGTGATTGTTTTGGGGTTTGTGGGTTTCTCCTGGTATTTTATTTTTAATTTAATTTTTATTCTTCTCTATCTCATAGATATACATATATTTTAGTAATAAAAGTTGTTGTATCTAATGTTTCTAATTGCTGTATCTAATTTTTAAAATTTTATTTTGTCCTCAATCTGGGACACATATTCACTAAGGAAAAGAGAAAATACAAAGAGATAATAATTAGTAACAAATGTATTCATTTAAATTTGAGGAGGGTTTTTTGTCATTTTGTTTCATTAATATTACTTTTAATTGCTGCCATTCATTAGACCAGCAGCAAAAGAGAACAAAAGCAACTTGAATAGTCTTATAATCTGCTCTGTTTAAATAAATTGGGGGGAAAAAATTAAATTCTTGGTTTTAGCTGGAGAGAGAACTAACAGTTGCATTCTTGGGGCATAAACCATTTTTTCTAAATTTTATATGTATAGTGTAAAAATTAAGGAAGCATTAGTGGAATAAAGAAAATCAAGAGGAGGAGAAGGCCTGACTTTTATCCTCACAGCATTCTACATCTTCTGATTTGTGTGGATGTAAAATAGCAATTTAACTACTGAAATAGAGATACAGTAGAACTCTGCAAACAGAAAGAGAAAATAATTTACATTTTTCCAATAATATCATATACAAGAAACCCCTAAGGGTTTGGATTTTAAGGTGAGGTCTAACACTTAGAAATTTGCAGTTACATCAATGAAATATTTCAATTTTCCCATCTGATTTTAGAAGAGAAAAAAATCAATTGCTGAATTGTAATCAGAGATTTTAGAAAAATGCACACTCTGTTTGGCATTTGCTCACAAGTCCCTATGAAGACCATATTTGCTTGAGTTTGCCTATACTTTGACCTGTACTACAAGAAGAGTTAACTGGACTAACGTGAATGCCAGCATTAGTTTATCTCTAGCAGCAAGGACTGTACTTCTTTATTTACTGGTCCTTTTGGCCCTCTGCACTACTTTAATGAGGTGTCTGAAAGAACATATTGAGAAAAATTCATATGGCTTTTCTTCTATTCTAGCAGGAGCTCCTCCTTTTCACTGTCTTTTGTAGACAGTTGTGCGCGATCCCTTAAAAGAGGAATCTTCAATTTGGCAACATTGGATACAGGACCCTCTGCCACAACTGCCCACAAAATATATAGGCCTGGTGTGCATGATGGTAGTGGCCAGAGAATCCCAGAAAGAAAGACTATGTACAACTATACAGGGACAAAATGGAGACTCTAATGGAGTCTCCTCTTTATTACAAGTTCATGTACTTTTATAGTGCAAAGATTGTTTTGGTTAACACAGCCAATAGACAAAAGGAAAGGTGTGTTATGCAGAGGTCACTAAGCCAGTCTTAGAGCCACACCAGATCACAAGACAATGTTTACATACCTAAGACATTATGTCATGATCTAGACACACTGTAATACAGCCTGATATTATGCCACAGTCTTTTTTTACAGCACAGGATAACTTTGTGTTCACCAGCATCCTTCAGCATAAAATACAAATAAAAATGTCTTAGCAACACTTTTTCTAAATTTCAATATTTCATTCATGAATTCTGAAATACAAAATTTTTTAACTAAATCACTGTGAAAGCATATGTAATTCGCCCTTAGTAAGATAAGTAGCCACTTATCAGAGCCACATCTAAAGAAATAGAAAAAGAGCACACTACATTTTTTAAAATTCTTTACATTTGAAAAAGTAGAGTATTTTCAATGAGTCAGATCAAAACTCCAGTAAAGTAAAAAGTTCCTTTAGCTTGAAGAACTGCTTTGTTTTAGTAGCACAGGGTCCAAAATTTTTGATAACTATTTGCTGACGAAAAATACCATCTGTCTCTTCGAAAAGAAATGAATGGTAATGAAATTCATTGTGAATGCAAGTTGTAAGCAACAATAATGAACAATCTGGAGATGAGCACCCAGTAAGTCTGTCAAAAACCTTGGAGAATCCCAGCCTTCAAGATCTGTTGTGATGGGCTCAAGTGATTGAGCGAGGGAGTCTGTCTATTTCATGTTTAAACACTATTTAAACACTTAATTTCCTCCAAGGAGACATGAATTTGTATTCAACACCTAAGATTCTCCTGGGTGTATGGTAAAGCCATCCTTAACTTGTGACCACCATTACACAGAAGACTTAAACCAGCATGTCATCCCCTATAAAAAACCAACTAAACCAACAGGAGTGAGTGTAAGTATATAGTTTATTCTCAACTGCAGCTCAGCAATATTTTGTGAGTAATCTGATATACTTGCCCATATGTCAGTTCATACTATATTCCATGAATGATCCTATTTACATTAAAAGGTCTATTAAAACTACTACTCAAAGTCAGTAACACTGGGAAATAATTGTTTACTCCTGGAAAAGCAGCATTTTGAATCAAGCCATCATTTGTTATTTCATACNTATACATTCCCTTCCCCTGGCCCTTCTCAGGTTACAGCGTGTGGGGGGGGTGTGTGTGTGTGTGTGTGTGTGTCTGTCTGACTGTCTGTCTGTCTGTCAGAGGGAATCCCGACTGGTCATAATTGGGCAATTACCCCCATTTATTCCCCCATATATCTACCCTTTAATAAATTGCTGCCTTCCCTATCCGTCTCTTGTCCATTGATAAAACCTAATATCGTCCAAAACCAGGACACTCACCAACATGTCATTTAACAAACTATGTTAGATTTGTTGTGAAATGCATCATAAGGTTTTGTCATCCTTCTGCTAACCTCTAAAAGCTAAGGGAAAAATCTACATCTGACCCAATGTTATTTACTGTAGACATCTGTATTAGAATCATATGAATCATATCCATTTACTGTTCTTCCATTGATTAGAATCTAAGGGGTCCATTCAGATTAGACACATCCATCACAAAAGTAGCATTTAATTAGATGAATCATACCTAAAATGACAATTTATGAGTAAAACATGTATAGAGTTCCCATACGTACTAAATACTATGCCATTTACTGCACTATTGGCACTCAGATGCTATCTTGATGACATTAAAATTGAAACAGAATAGAATGCAATTGTTGATTTGTATTAATTATGCAGTTGTGGTCATACAAGGGTTATGGTGATGGAGTTTTTTAAAACAAATTTTGTGTCCTGAAAAAGTATAGTTAACAGAACAAAAACTGACTTTTTATCTGTTTGAAATATTTGATCCTTGAAGGCTGGCATTGGAATTAAGCCTGAGAAAGCAGATCTCACAACATCGTATGTCACTTTGTGAAATACATTTCTTCATGTACATAAAAAATACCAGATAAAAAGTTTTAAAGCATTTACACAATACAATATCCAGTGGTTCAAATGGACTCCTGTTCTGGATAGCATAAAATAATTGGTTTAAAATGAGAAAATGGATTGAATAAAATGTAAATTTTAGAAGTATATTTAAAATCTTTTGTATGTTATTACAAGTTTGTGTGTGTAAATGTAACAGAAGAGAGGGTATATGTCACCCCTTTTCACCTGGACACATAGAAATAAAGAGGTACTTTTTAATTATTTATATAACTAAAAATAACTTGATTTTTAAAAGCTAATATTTTACACTAGTATATATTGTTATTTATTATTAACTCTAGGTTCAGGACCTAACACAAAAGAAAGAGCTGGCTATGCATAGATTAAGCAATACATGATCAGTGAGAAAATATTAGATCACATGATAAGCAGTAGTTTCACCTGTGTGCTGTCCTAAATCCTCTGCACTTGGCTTCCAAAGTACTGAATTTTCTGGGACAATTTGAAATAAAGAAATTAAGCATATGCTTAGTATTACACATATGGTTTCAGTGGAGCTGCTCTCTTTGCTTCATGGCCCATAGATGCTGTTGTGTTCTCTTCTTTGGCAGGTGGTGCTGGTCAGGCACAGCATCTAGACTTCTGAAGGGAGCTGAGCTGTTTGAGCCATGCCACAAAAGAGAGGCAGCATTACAGATTTACAAGATAAAGCAAGTTACCAAAAGAAAGACACTTCAAAAATGTAATTTGTGCTAATATATGCAACCAGTTGAAAAGTGTAAGCTGGTGAAGTGAAAAGAGATCCTAATGTTAATTCAGACCTTATAAAAAGCAAACTGTGAACACTGAACTGTGTTCAGTGACTGATGGAAAAAATGTCAGAATAAGAGCTAATCTACACTATGGATGATCAGAAGACTTACCTTAGTGTTCCTAAAAAGTATGGAAAAGTAAATATTGAAAAAGACTAGTTATTATTTCAATGACTGTTTGAAATGAGCATTAAAAATTGAGCAGATTGTTAGGACAAATATGTAAGATATTTAAAAGTAAAAATGTATTTGTTTACAGTAGGATATGCAGTGTATACAGTAATCTCCTCCAGACTGCCCTGTGTGTCTTAAATTTTGAGGAACACCTGTCTTACAGCTGCAAAAAATGCTGCATGCTGGATTGTACATTGCTTCATTTCACCCTATTTCACCCACCAGCCACTAAACAGCTGGTCAGGTTTGGGGCTTCCTTCTGTTGTTGAAAAGAGCCAGAGAAGAACACTCCTTTTTGAGTATTATTCACGGCAGCAGGGTGTGCAGGAAATCCATTCCAAATTGTGCACCTTGAAATTCATGGGTTACATACTTTTATACTATAGTTTCTAGACATTACATCATCTCTATGCCCACTTTCCAAGTCCATTCCACCCCAGACATGTCTCTAGAATTAGGGTTGAAGGTCTCCAGACAGACCACTAGAGTCTGATTCCATTCTCTCCCTCAGCTTACCCTTTTGTTGACCCTCCTCTTCTGGCACAAAATCAGCCTTCTGGAATGGTTTCAAGGTTCACAACTGGTCTGGACCAGCTCGTTAGCTATGTTTTCCTTTTCCATCCTCTTTATTAGTGCCTTTCTCAAGGTAGGAGTGGCTTTCTTCTTTATTGAACTTTCCACCTGTTGAAATCTTCTAACAAGGAATGATAAACACTCTGGGAACTACACAGAAACTGTCTAAAAGAAATGAGAGAAAATTTTCCTTAAGGCTACACTTCTGCTTGCTATCAGGATGCCCTGGCAAAGCCCACCAACTTAAATTGTAGCTTGTTAAGCACTTGTCCTTTTTAACTGTCACACTCTGCCACATCCATTTTGTGCCATATCCATTTTTTGTGTTGTCCATCTGCTATCATGTTTTGTGAGTTTCCTGAAATTTATAGTCAAATATGGAGAACAGTATAGTCATAGGTCAGTTAGATGTTAATATTTCAACTTGACATTTGATGATAAATGACCATGGCATCCTCTCTCTCTGTAAAACTGCAGGTCTGGAACAAAAATAATTTGTCCAATTTGAAATTGTTCCTGCATCCTGACCATTCAGCCTGGACAACTGCTTTACTTGAGAAAAATTCCATGAGATGCTGTAAAAAAGGAGATAAAAACATTTAAGATGTGCCTAAGTTTGCAAAGGCAAATTAACCCAAACTTTTTAAGATTAAAGTATTATGACACCCTCAACCAGGGCCTGTGCATGACTGCCCAGGACACCACTACACAGCTTGACTAGCTGTGCTACTGATATCACTAAACTGACAAAATTCCCACATGGACATGGTTTACCTTTATACAGTAGTAAAAAGGTCTTTCTGCCTTTCTGGGTTATGCTGTTTGGTGTGACTTAGCTATGCCGGAAAATTAATCAATTCTACAGTATAAGCCATAGGCCTATTAAAGAGCCTTGCTATCAAGATCATACTGTGACAGACATATCAGTGGTGTGTGGGCTGACCCCAGAGCTTGCAAATGAAGGACAGGTCTTAATTTGTTCAAGCAATTAATCTCTAATCCAGAACAACTGAAATGTCAAGATATAATCATTAAGGTGAGTAAAAGACAGTGGATTTATAAAGGAGTTTTCAAAGGTATCTGACAGTCTTGTTTAATGAAGATTTGGGTTATTCAAGCAAGCAAACTAGGCTCTATTGAGCAGGGGATGAGGAAATGGGGGCAAGGATGGGGGCTGGCCAGGTGTTGATACTGGGAATTTAGCATTGGACTGCCAACAGAGGAGAAAGGAAAGGAGCCACCTGTAGACAGTCAAGACCCTACAAACATGTGGAGTAGTTTTCCAGAGGTTATTTCTTGACAGATGTCTTGGTAACTAATTGCTCTATTAATATCCCAAACCACCTTCATCAGTGTCTTGAGTAAGGGTTGCAGGATTTAGATATCCAAGTCCTGTTGAGGTAAATTCTATTGACTATTGAGGAAAGTTATTCTGCTTTCAAAGGTTTATTGCACCTGTTACTTCTTTAATTAAATTTGATCTCCTGGACTGTCCTGGTTCAATTTATCATTGTTCAGCACTGGAAATCTGATTTTGAGATCTGCACTGCAGTGCCACTTTCACAACTGTACAACCTGTATATATGAAAATATGCAAAATATTACTGTGAATCTGAGAAAAAGGTTTTTATTTTTCCAGTGCTATGAGTCATGTTGAGGTTAAATCTAAATTCCAACTCTCTGGAGCCACACACAGTCAGATATCAATGTGATGCTGGTGGCAGCATAACACTTCACTAAATATTGTGCTGTCAGAGTGAAAAGAGATTTGCTTCAGAGCAATTTTATAAGTGTAAAAAAGTGCTGTGTAAAGATTTTGCTATGAGTTTATACTCCTAATAACACCCAGTATTTCAGGAGTTTAGAGGGTTTTCAGTTTTAGGAAAACACAGGGAAGATGCTGGATTCCTAAAATTTAGAACCAGAATGGAGTGGGGGGGGGTTAAATTACTTCCAGCTACAATTGTAGGTTCTGTTTGACAAAATGTAAGCTATTTTCAGCTAAAGTATTATTTCAAAAGCATTCATAGGCAGATATTAAGAGACAGAAAATATACTGCCTCTCTACACTGTCCAATCAATACTCAATACCTTGAGTATAAAATATGTGTACCAAATCAATCATTTGCATATATTTGATTCAGTATTTTGGCAGTTGGTTTTGTCCCTAGATCCTAAAAGATAAAGTTATTGTAAAAAAGGAAGAGATTTGATGTCAAGACCTCAGCTAGTGTGAATTTTGGACTGAATAGCATTTGTCAATATTTTTAACAAACTTGCAACTACTACTTTGATAAAGAAAAAAAAAAAAAAAGATCTGTGATTTGTGTCTATTCTAGGTTATCATTTAAGACAGTTCTCTCAGATCCTGCGCTGATAAATAACCTTTCCCATTTGCTTTCTTTATGGTACTTGGATTCACACCTTACAAGCAAACCATGCTTAACATATTTGTCTATTATTGGAACCAATCCAACTGGGCTTTCTAATTTTAAAGGATATTGGTCTCGCCTTACCAGCATAGATCCTGGCTTAAAGGTAATTCTTACAGGTTCTGCCCTTTTCAATTTTCCTGGAATTCCACTGGCCCACACTATAGGAACAACTGCATCTTCGACTTCATTTGTGATGTGGCTGTTATTTCTTGCACAAGAGAAGCTACTTCAACATATTTAGTTTCATGAATTACAGTTTCATCATCCCCATTGTTAAATTTAATTTATGCCTCAAGTTTTCCAATAAATCTCTTCCTAGCAAAGGTTAAGGAGAGTTTGACAAATAGAGAAACTGATGAGTTACCCAGTGTTTTCCCAATTTAACCCTTGTTGCACCAATAACTTTTATAATGTTTTTACTTAATTCTCCTATCTAACTGATACAAGGGCAAACCAGACAGTGAAGACTCAAACTCACAGCTTTAACCAGACAGCAGTAACTTGAACCCACACCTTTAACCAGATGGTGGAGACTCAAACCCAGACCTTTAACCAGACAATGAACAATAAACCAAATATCAGTTTCCAAAACCAAATAAACCTCTGAGGTCAGACTCCCAGAATAATATCCAAAATACCAAAATATCAAATACCAAAATATCAGATACCAAAATACCAAATAACCCACCAAACAAGTCTGATATGGCTAGAAAACCAGAAAAATGCCTTCTTCATAAAGTGCAGTGGGATCTTATCTGTGTTCCAGACTGGTCTGGGGGATCTAAGGTCCTTCCCAAGAAAATCCTGGAACCAGTGTGAAGACCCTGAGATCCCTTGGATCCATGGGAAAGCAGGCAGAAGGTACTCCATCTGGAGTGCTAATTCTGTTGCCTAAAATTGGCTCTTAAAAGAAACCTCTAAGACTCAATTTGTGACCTTTAGAAGCCAGGTATTCTTTTATTATGACACAATGGAGTAATTCCAGCACACCAGGTTCCCTGGTAATCTTTTTGCCAAAATGCACATAGAGGTATCCCAGTTACAGCTTATATCTTAGCATTATATAATTATCCATTTTTCATTCCCTGCATTCCTGTTAGATATTGACTACATATTAGCATATATACATAACCTTATAAGGTCTTGGAGGGGCTTCATCAGCAGTCTTCAGTGGTCTCTGCCTGGAGACCCCAGTGATCTGAGGTGAAGCCTTATGATCTTAAGACAATACTCCTGGTTATAGAGAAACATAGTGTTGGTTGGCTGGCTGCCTCAGTTCCCCTCCTTCATTTTTTCTTTACTTCGTTTGTTTAGTTCCTTTAAGTCACTTAACTTGGCTATATGTAGTTTTTGTGGTACATTCTGCTGTAAAAACTATTAGTTCTTGTTACATTTCTAAACCCCGATATCAGTACTGTGATCAAGAAACATTTCTAAAACTGAACTATGTCATTAAATGCTCCTCTGGTTTTAGTAGCACACTGTGATAAGCACATAGATTAACTCTTCCAACACTCCAATAGTCACATGGGAACAAAATATGCACTAGAACCATTTCTACGTATTTAGCATAGTCTTGCTAAATGGAACTCCTGAATGGATAAAACTGAACCATCATTGTGTTTCATCCCACCAACCAAGGATGACCACAACAAACCAACCTCTGTTTAGGAACAAACTGGGTTTTGAGCCAGATGAGGGAAAAGGCTGGTAAGAAGCAGATCCTCAGTGGGATAATGCTTTTCATCATGCTCGCTTCCTCCCCTACACAACTGGCTCAGGTGTAAAACTCTCTCCACTGTGGGCCCAGGAGAGGTATTGATTCACACTTAGGTCTGAAGGTATTCATCCCTTCTAAGAGACCATAACTGGTTAAAAGCCATAAACTATCAAAGACCCCTGAAACACCCCCAGACTCAGATTCTGGGGCCTTCCACCAAAGGATACACAGTGTTGCATAAGACAGTATAAAACCCCCCTCCCCAAGGGAGGTACCTGGGCATTCTCATCTGAACCTGAACGTATATTAACCCATTGAACTCTATGTTTCATGGGCTTCCCCCACCCTCAACGGATTAAGACTGTGCCATCTTTCAACCAATGGACATCAAAATTGCAACAATCAAGTCTCGTTGTTGGTTCCATAGGTGATGATATGTTTCCTCTCTGCTATCTGCTCTTATTCTTTCTTTTCCTTATGCATTTTCTCAAGTGTTATTTTTATAGTTTTATATTGTTTCATTTCTATAGATAATAACTGAAATTACTATGTACCTCCTTTCCATTTCAACCAAATTGTTCTAAAATAAATCTGCCATATATATAAACACCGGTCATCCAGTGTCATTTCACTCCAATCTGCCCCAAGTGATATATTAACAAGAACCTCAGTTACCTCACCTATCATTTTTGAATGCCTTCTTAAAAGCAAAACTTCTTTATATAGTTGCCCAACTTGAATATGGGTTTCTAGCATCAATGTCATACCCTTTATTGGATAAGACCATTTCTCCAAAATATCTGTCTAGCTAACATCTTAATGAAAAATTTTTATATTAGTAAATCAAACTGTCATACAGTGTACTGGAACACACCATTCACTATAGCAGGGATTTGAGAAGTATCCAAACTTTATGGATGAGTAACTCTCTTTCAGAGTTACAAAAGTGCCACCTTTACCAGGAAGGTCCCATAGGACAAGTGCCAAAAAAAAAGATTTCATTAAAATGCTTATGTTGAAGAGGAATAGGGGTAGAGATCCCCGTTTGCTTTTTAAAGCATAATATTAATACTGTATGGATTTGGCAGATTATTAAGCAGGACTGAGATTTTATGACAACAGCATATCCAGAAAGTGAATACTTATTCCATGGTTCACTGAAGCACTGTGAAGTGGTTTTGCACTTATCCTTAAAATCATCACTCTTTCAATCTTAATCTTTGGAGCGACCATTCCCAGCAAGAGCGGAAGGTGGTTTTTGTGTCAAGGCTGATATCATGGGTCATGCAGTATTCTTTCGTGATTTCTTATTAAGATAAAATTGTGCTTCCTATATGCACAAGTGGCTTAAACAATTATATTTGCTATACTCGTTTTTATCAGTGCTGCCAGCAGGTTGAGGGAGGCAATGGGCACAAATTGAAATCTAGAAGGATCCATCTGAATATCAGGAAACAATTTTTAACTCTGAGGCACAAGCAATGGCACAGCATGCCCACAGAATGTGTGGAGTCTTGATCTTTGAAGATATTCAAAACCTGTCTGGACATCATCTCAGGAAACGTGCTCTTGATTGCCTTGTTCAAGCAATGGAGATGGACCAGATAGCCTCCACAGATATCCCACTCTGCGATTCTAACAATACAAGATAGAAACAACTGAGTGGACCAAAATAAGATAAAAAGATAAAATAATGCAATTTTCAGAATGAGAGACCTTTGTAATGGGCAGTGGAGATTTAGCAGTTCAGAAAGAGAGCCTGTTTTCCAGCAGGCAAACTTCACAAGATATTTACAGAACAATACCCTATAACAAGATTTTGACAACATGTTGTCTAGGCTTGCTGGGTCTCAAGGGTGACATTATGTTGTGTTCCAGAATTCTATAAATATTCAGTTACTTTACAGTCAAAGTCTTCACACAATCACAGTTTATTTATTCTAGTCACCTTGGATAGTCCTTCCAGTTGTCTTTTTGGCATTGATAAAACACTTACCTTAGTTTTTGCTTCACCTGCCTTAGATATTAAATTTCTTTTTTTTTCAAAAACACTTCCCTGAGTTCATTTTATCTCATCCTGTTTGCTTAAGGAATCTTGAATCATATAGTGACAGTTACTCTTCTGGTTATTATCAAAGGTCTAGGAGGATGAGTTTGGTCATAAATGACTTTACGCTATAGCTGCAAACTTACGCCAGTTGCAGGCTCCTTGCCCAATTGCCTATTCAGTGGAGAAAAGAGATTCAGAACATCTGAATAGCTACAGTAGGAACTTGGCTACTATGGATTTTCTCCATTTAGGGTCAGAAATACAGAGGTCCACTTCAAATAAGTTCAAGAAAGGAGGATATAAAAGCTGTGCAGCCATGAAGGGAACAAATAGCAAACTTGGTCAGGCTAGATGGGAAATGCCAGCTGGTTAGAGAGGGCCACAGGACATCTATCACCCTCAGGAAAACCAGTTTAAACTTTGCATGACAGCTTTGTAACATTAATATCATTGCTGCAGTGGCTCTCTACAACTCTTAAATGATACTGTATATCTGCATAAAGCTAAAATGAACAATAGATTTAATAACAGGAATTGATACTTCTTACCCTTTTCAGAGTCTGTCAGCTTCTGATAAAAAGATGTATGTATTTTGATCTTAATTTTGAAGAATGCATCTTGAGAACAAGATAAATTTCTATTATTATAATTATTATTATTTTATTACATTATTATACAAATAAACCTGCTTTGTTCCAGGGTATTCATTACTAGAGACTCTTTATCCACATCCACAAGTAGAGCGAGTTACGAGAAGATTTTTTTTTCATTTCCATCCCCTATCTGCGCAAGATGTACAACTGGAAGATCAGATATTTTCTTGCCCTTCTCCATAACCCCAAATTGGAGATCCAGGCTGTAAATGTAATATAGTCAAGAAAAACACTTTTAATTTTATAACCAAAAGATGGTGCTTTATGGGTAGCTGATTATCCAGCATCAGTGTAGTACTCTTCATTGTATTAGATCAGATAATTTCTCCAAATTTCTGACTAGAGATGTATTGGGGAGGGAACCAGGAGGGGCCTATTCAGATTTGATCTTGATGAGGTTTGTAACACTTGCTATCTCACTTGTTCTGCTAAGTCTTTCAATATGTTTTTCTTAAGTGTCTGGGGTCTGTGTTCATCCTGACCAAGAAACCATTGCATATTTAAGCATTAGCAATCCAAGTAACAACCTGAATAGCACAAGCCTCTGCTTGTTGTTATGTATAGCTTGGTTTTCAGGCCTCTACTGTTCTGCACAACATCCTTGGCTGCAGGATAAACTCAGTCTCTTACTGTAACAGAGGAGCCTGCAGGCAACTCCCATCAGCAATTATTCCTCTTGCATAGTCTTACCTTTTTCTGAAAGTGCAGCAAGAAGTTTTCATGGGAACTTTCTTAAGGACTAGAGTAATTTTTTTGTAAGGAAAAGTATACAATATGTTGAATGACTAAAAAGGGAGACTTTCCCTCCACAGAGGGAATCTGTTCTGCTCTACAAAATGCGCTGTTTAAGTGCAAACACTGCCTAAGAGAAGTAGCACTGGCTTGCTTATCTCCTCATTAAGACTGGATTCCTACCTGAAAGATCTTTTTTCAGACATCCTTACATTACATATAAGTTACTATGTTCAATATAGGGGTAACTAGATGAGGTAAGAGGGTAGAGTAGATGATCTAAAATACCTTTTGGCCTTACATTTGAATACAGAGAATTACATACTGTAAGACATCAGGAAGAAGCAGAAACTAGCCATGAAAACTTTTATTAATTCTTGAATATGTTCTCTTACCTTCTGGACAAATGTAGATTACAGTCATTGCTAATATTAAAACAATCATCATTTGACACTTATAGCAATTAAAAAGCTGTAGTTCATTTCTTCAATGGAATAAAATCTGAAGGGAACTGCACCTTCAGGGGAAAGCAGAAGTAGTCACTTGTTTTACATTAATCAGTCCTATACATCTATTTTTGGATGAGATTAATCTTGTTCTGGATGGGGTTCTTTTTTTTCACATGCTCTAAAATGAGTGAACAGTCACAGATATAGATGCCTAGTAAGTTAAAGTATGTCACTGTGGTGGTTTCGGGACCAAAGAGGAAGACAGAAAGAAAAATAACTCCCTTCCTCTCCTCAGACTGGACAGGTGGGTGGGGCTAGGCCCCAAGCTGGGGCTGAGGATGAGACCCCACTGGTTTTGGATGCCTGGCTGGACTTGGGGGCCACAGGGGTGGGGCATGGGGCGCACAGGTAATTTTGCGGCTGGATGTGACCTGCCCAGCACTTGGGTCAGAATAGTAAGAGCCCATTTCATAACCAGAAACTGCAGAGAGCCATGTCCCCTCCCTGGGGCTGGGCCCACCGGGGTCAGCTGGGGAGAGAATACCTTTTTTCTCGATCTCCCATCAGCCCCCTGTGGTCGGGAGGTATCTGGGAAAAGGGGCAGAGACTGCCCAAACCACACTGAGAGCTCTGGGAATGTAGACTGAGATTGTAAGGGAACCAGTGGACCAGCTCTCTCTCTCTTTGGGTGTGTGGCAAGGGACAGAGTGCTCCCCCTCAGCACCACTCGCCAGGACCCAGCATGACTCCTGCCACTCCCGCCTCCCCCTGCAAACTCCTGAGCTCGCCAGTCACTATTTTCCAACATTTGAGACCCCTAAGGCCCCCCACACACACAAGATGCCGCAATCACCTGGCACATAGCAGATCCTCCACTGAAGCTCTGGCTCATGTGCCCCCACTTCTAAGCCTTCCCCCACGTTCCTGGGGGACCCCAGTCCCTCTCAGTCCCTGGACTGGGTGCCGCAGGCCCATCCCCACTGCAGGGGCTTCTCTCTGGACTTGGCACCCGCCATTTTTGCTCACATGTGGTCCTTCCCTCTCCAGACTCCGTCCCCGCCGACACACAGCGCCCCTGCCGGCTGGGAGGGAGTAACTGCAGCCCCTGTGCTCCCGAGTGCCCCCCACTGCCCGGAGGAGTCACTGCAGCTCCTGCACCACAGCACATTGTAACTGCCGGGGGGCATAAGGGACAACTGTGTTTCCAAGGACATTGATTATTGTTTTGTGTTTTTTTTCTTTTCTTTGGTTTACCACTTTAATAACAAATTCATATCCACATCCATACACCCATCCCTATTCACACCCATCCCATACATTCAATAAATTACTGCCTTTTCCTATACGTCTCTCATCTGTTGATAACACCTAATATTGTCCTAAACCAGAACAGTCATGTAACACTCACTGGTTTTGTCAGGTGATAAGCACTTTGTATATTGCTGAGCAGGAGAGTGGAGCTGGACAGTGGAGCCTGAAGCTGTGCTCATGCAACAAAAATTATGAAAGACAATCATTCCCCAACTCATCCTGATATTTGCCCACAGCCAAAAAAATGCAGGGAATTACTAAAATCTGGAGAGGAACTTTTTCCTTTGCCTTGCCTCACTGTTGTTAAAGTTTGAAAAACATGTAATCTATTCATATCA
Source organism: Neodrepanis coruscans (assembly GCA_013400695.1). NCBI lineage: Eukaryota > Metazoa > Chordata > Aves > Passeriformes > Philepittidae > Neodrepanis > Neodrepanis coruscans. Next base: position 11,752 of record VYZS01095634.1, on the reverse strand, counting down.
AGAATAAAGAAAGAAAGGATTTTAATACAAATCATAATCTCTATGAGCTATGAAAAACGAGGTAAAATTTTACCTTCAGAATTCTTTTATTTTTTAATCTCATACATATGTTTAGCATGGTTTTTTAATAATTAAAAACTCTTCTCAAGGTAAAAAAAATCCTATGACTTTGTAACTGTATTCAGAAACTTGGTCTCAGATATTTTCTATTGTTTAAAATGGTCGTCTTAGAAACATGTAAGGGTTCAAAAAAAGGTCAAGTTGCAGAGTCATTTAATACCCTGCTCTCTTTAAGAATACATTCCAGCTTCTCAGTAGTATAATAAAAATATAGTTTAGCAAAAAATAAAATAATTCCATTTGGAAAAATATGTTGAGAAAAATACCTTAAAGTAAAGCCTAAATGTCAAAATTGAAAGCCCAATTTTGTATGTGTATATATATATATAATGGCTAAAGGGCTTTACTCAGTTATGTTTGAAAATTACTAAAATAGAGAGAAGCATCATACTGACCTCCTGGTGATAAAAGAACAAAATAACAATAGAATATTGTATTTCTCACCAATCAATTTATCTTCTGCAGTAAATAGTTCTAAAGCAATGAGTAGAGAGAAGGGTGGAAACCTTCTTTATCAGGGCTGAATTCAGTGCCTTTATCCGGATTAGTGCAATGATATATGAAAAACAGTGTAAAATGTCTAAAACTCAGTGAAACATTAGAAGTGAGAGAGAAGACAGATACATAGCAGAACAATTAGGTTTTGAGACAGAAGCAGGTTTAACTCAGCCCAATAAAGGCAACAAAGGTTTTGCTAAAGACTTTAACAGAAAGGAAATTTTGTCTGAACTGTCTCTGTCCCTCTTGAAAGAATATGAGGACAGAAACTGGTAAAATATTTTCTCTGTTTTTCTGACTTTGTGTGGAAGAATGCAAAGTTTAGGGAAAATTAATACTACAATTGCATTTTAATATAAATAATGCTTCTTCATGTATTTATGATCTTATCATGATTTCAAATGCACAATTATTATATGTCTGATGTATATTAACATAAATATCATACATAGCATATGAAAATCACATTTCAGACAAATAGTGGAAGTTAGCATGATGTCCATATTCTTTTCTGATAAGTCAATCAAACAATAAATGAAAAAAAAAGTCAATTTCTAAATGTAAAAATATAGCAAAATTGTTCCCATTCAGGATTATGGTGTTGCTGGGGAAAGCACAGTCCAGAAATAAATGTAGAAATAACCATCTATGGGTTTCCTCCTCCCACAGAATCTGCTAGCACTACTTTCACAAAAACTGTGGAAAGTCAATGTGTCAAATTATGGAGAGATTCCACTTACAATCATAGAATCATAGAACATCTCAATTTGAAAGAGACACACAAGGATCATCAAAGTCCAACTTCTAACCCTGCACAGGACTATCTCAATAATCACACCATGTGCCTCAGACCATTGTCCAAACGCTTCTTGAATTCTGGCAGGCTTGGAGCTGCAGCTACAGCCCTAGGGAACCTGTTCACACATCCAGCTATGATCTGGGTGAAGAACCTGATTTCTAATATCTAGCTGTAATGGGTTAAACATGGAAGAGGGCGGGGAGGGGAGGTGTCTTTTAAAACTATTTTTGTTTTTCCTGAGAGAGAGGAGCAAGCAAAACGGCTGGGCCCCAGCACATCATGCAGGATGCAGCGGGCAGAGATGAGGCTGTTCCTGCACGCTACCCACGGCCCCATGGGGCGCAGGGCACAGCAGGAAGAAATGGTGCTGCTCCCATCCGCAGAAATGGTGCTGCTCCCACCTGCTCCCTTCGGCCCCACCAGGCATGGACAGCATCGGGGCTGGTGCAGAGCCAACCTGGCCTGGCCTGGCCGAGCCCACCACACTCAACGCTGTGACTGAGCCAGGGCTGGGAACAGCGTCAATGTGCTGGCCCACCACTCCTGTGGCTCCCTGCCCGATACAAAGGGGCTGCTCCAGCAGCTCCTTGCCCACTCTATGCCGCCACTGTGGGTGCTGCTCCCACCTCGCAACGGCCAGATGCAGATTGTGGCAGGTGAAGATGGTGTCGCTCCTGCGTGCTCCCTGTAGCCACACAGAACATGGCGGGCAGAGATGGTGCCACTCCTGCCTACTCCCCCCACAGCCCCACTGGGTGCAGAGAGTGGCAGGGCCAGTGCGGAGCCAACATGGCCTGGCCCAGCCTGGCACTCACCACTGTGATGAAGCCAGGCTGAGGCTGGGAGCCGCAGCACCAGGGGTGGCTCAGCTTGCCGGTGCTTTGCCATGCAGCTCCTACCATGGCAGGTGGCGAGTACCCCAGGGCAGAGCGGGCACCACCTTGGCAATGCGTGGAGTGGGGGCAGCCCCGGGCCAGCACAGTGGCCCAGGTCCCTGTGGCACTGGTAGGGAGGCGGGCAGTGGCAGCCCTTTCCCAGGGCAGGCACTGCCCTGAGCATTTTTGGTACCAATGCCGCTATTTTTGCCTCTTGGTGAGGTCTGGAGAGGGGGCAGAGCCCAGTGCCATGTGACACCAAACCAGACTGCTGGCCAATGGGGGAGCAGCGCGCACCTGAAAGGGAGTAGGAGAAGAGATACCCTATAAAAGGAGAAGAAACAAAAGTCAGCTGTCTTGTCTCTCAGCTCTCTCTCTTAGCTCTCTCATCATAGGCAGCAGCATGGTGTCACCACAGTTTGAGCAGAGGACCACGCAGCTTCACATGGCAGCGACAGCAGTGTGGTATCTCTTCCCCTTGGGTCCCCTGGGGTTTGGTTTCACTCAATTTTTCCAGCAGCTCCAGTGTGGGACCCTGACGCATCACCTTTCCTGCCCTGCTGATGTGGCAGCACTTCTTCCTCTCCCTCCACAGCTCAGCAGCCGGCCCAGAACAGCAAAAGGGTTACTTCTTTTTGCAGATATCATTTTCGGATTACTGTTTGTTGGTGGTTTACACATCTTTATTCCATATATTCAATAAATTAGTGTTGTTATCATCTCTATTACATCTCTCATCTTTTAGTAACACCCCCTAGTGTCCAAACCAGGACACTAGCCTAAACCTCTCCTGACACAACTTCATGTTGATTCTGCCACTGGTCAGAACACCACAGATGTCTATCTCTGTGTCACACCACAGAGAAGAGATTGGTGCCTGCCCCTCCTCTTCACCTCAGAAGGAAGTTGTAGACTGCAATGACGTCTCCCCTCAGTCTCCTCTTCTCCAGGATGAACAGACCAAGTGACCTCAGACGCTCCTCATAATTGACAGTTTATTTACTCTGGTTTCTAGATATTTTCTTTTGCAGCTAAAACTGCTCAAACTTCAAGCACTTCAAGTGCTATCTAATGAGAAAACATAACTAAAGAAGATATTTCGAGGTGGTATTGGCTCCTCTTCTGCCAGAGGGTTTTTCCTCTCAGCCCTCTCAGAATCAACAAAGCCATATCAGTGTTCATTCCTCTGTTGCCACACTTCCCAGTGTTCATTAACACCACCTCACCGGAAGGCTGAGACCCATGGAACATTAGACATTTGCACATACCTGCTCTTACTTGCTCTGCAAATGGAGGTAAACTGAGGGTCATAAATTCTAAATCTCTCTTACCAGAAATTGTGGTGGTTTTTCTGAAAATGTCCTTATTAACTCAGTTAAAACAGTGCATTCTACAAAGATACAGCAGTATCCTTTCAATTTTCAAATACATTTGAACGTGATCTAGATCAAATCAATGTCAAATCAAGGTTAATATCGAGGGGAGAAAAGTTCCCTTGAAGGAATTTCAGGATCTGCTAGAACTTCTGCAATGTACTTAAAAATTGGTGGCATACCTTCGGATATATCTGTATTGCAATAAAGCATAAATCTAGTAACAGTGCATCCTGCTTTCTCTAAAACAGACCTCTCTATATGAACAATTCTTTTGAACACTTGAACTAAAGGCATCTTCAGCTTCAAAGAGCAAACCATTGACCTGGGTTGGTGCAGAAAATTTGAAGGATTTATTATACAAGCCTGCATAGCAGCCTTATCTAAATAGATGTGAAAACTCTTTTTTTCTGGAAACCAAAACAATTAAATATTATATAAGTAAAATCTCTATGACTGAAAATTACAGGTGTGGAACATCCCTTGTATTCTTTATTATACAGCTGAGAAAAAGCTCGCCAATTTTATGGTAGTGATTCTTTCCTACAGTTCTGCTGCTGACTAAGATCAAAGACATAAGCATTTTCTCTGGCAGCAGGAAACAAGTGTAAGATTTTAGAGCTATCTGTGTCCACTACACACATACTCTTTTAGGTCTTGCCTTGGTTTAGTCTTATACCAGAAAATTATTTTTATTTTTATAATACAGAAGTGACTGAAAAATTTCTGTTACAACAGTTTTAAGTGCAAAATTACTTTATTCTAAACATCTGTGGGAAATCTTTGTAACTTTTTTAGAAAAATAAAACCAAAACTCTCTATATACATATATTATATATATATATAAATATATATATTGTATATTATTATATTTATTCTGCAAGATAAAAAGAAGAGGTTTTTAAAAGAA
>VYZS01095632.1:69075-85511 GCA_013400695.1 Neodrepanis coruscans | reverse complement strand
GAGTGGCCTGCCTGTGCCAAGTGCCCAAGGCATACCTGCTCCAGGGATGAAACAGCTGTCATTACAACCTCAGCTTTATCAGAGGTGGAGGCAGCTTTATAGCTTCCCTAATCTACTGCAGTCCCATGGACTGTGACCTAGCCCTGACACACTGGTAAAGTGCTCTGGAAAAATCAAATTTTTTTGTTTCCATTGTTAGGGTAAATAAAAAGGTTGCTGGGAAGCTAAATTTGTCCCTTAAAGTTTGCAAAGACAGACCTGCAAAGCACCTCCATGGTACTCAAGAAAAGGATTGACAACTTTTTACTTAACACCAGGGTTTCATGGTATATATTAAATAAGGACTGGTCCGACACCCCTAAATATTGATTTAGTCATTCCCTAACAGGAGCCAAAATAGATCAGCAACAGCTAATTAGAGACTGTACATAATGCATAAATGTGGTGGTGAATTAAAATGCCAGGACAATCTTCATCTGGGCATTTTTCAGCTTTCAAGTGTTTTGCTTTGTAGCTTTCATCTACCTTTAACATCATTACCAGGTTGTGCTCATACCTTGATCTTAAATTCCAGCTTCTTTTGGATGCTGATCATCTGCTCCGTTCGGCTCATCTTCCGAACACCTTCATTACACGCTTTCACCACCTGGAAAAGAGAGCAGGAAGGTTTGTCTCCACTGGCCTTGAGCATGTAAGTGGTGATGGACAGGTGACCAGGTACGTGCCCTGCTGTAACAGGAATTGTCCAGGCCAAGTTTTTCTATCAGCACTGTGTCTGCATGAAAAAGGTAACCCAAAAAACCTTCAAACACCCAGAAGATGTTACAAGTGGAAGCTGACTATGAGAGGACATGTGATGTGGCTACATTCAGTTACTGAACCAGACAGTGTAAAACAATGCTCCAGGTTGCACAGCAAAAAGATCAGTTCATTTTCGAGATCTTGACACACAATCTATCTCATCTTCCCTATTGCCAACACTTGAAATGAGGAATACATGCAGTATCATATCTAAGAAGAGAATAAAGCCAAACATCTTTATTTCAAAAATGCAAATGCTGTGGTTCTGCCAAGCAGCACCAGATGCCAAGGCTATGAAATGTCCCAGGGAAGTAGGATGTTCATCATACAGAGCCCAGTTGTGTTCCGAGTACAAACTTCTAACTGAAAAACCACAGCCAACGTGCAGGCACTACCCTGTTACAGGGACCTTAACCTAGATGCCACTGCCTGTTTCATAAGGAGCAACTCTCTTGAGAGGTGGCTGGGTAGAAAAATTACGCTGGAGAACAAGTTCCACTTTGTGCTGCTTCTGCTACTCAAAATCCACCAGAATATCAGCAACTAAAACGATGACCATCTCTTGCCTCTCAAACAGGAAAATGAGCACATCTCTCCTGTGATGCCTGTATCTAGCTGGATTTTAGGTATCTAAGCTTAAAAACTCTGAGATCAGTGTCTAACCATGCAAAGGAGTTAGCAGACTGATCACACAAGTCACTGATAACTGAATATAAACCAGCATTTTTTCATCATCAGCTGTAGTCACCCTCATTCTACAGGAACAGGACTTCCTCAGGCTCCCAAACAATGGAGAAACAATTGGCCACCAGATGCATCCAGAGAGATTCTGCAAACACAAACCTAATGCAGAATATCCTTCATTGCTAAGGTCCCTGTCTTTGTCCCAAGTAATGTCCAAGCACACACTTCTTAGACAAACTCAGGGCAAATCCAAGAGCCTGGTCTGTTCTAGTGTTTCAGTCAGAGGCTGCAAGCCCATGCCCAGCCTGATTTTCAAGCAGAGTTTTCAACTTCAAATCCTTATGCTGAACTGCAAAAGTCAGATGTTCCAAGCTTCTGATGGAGACAGGTTGAAACACCCTGTCCTAGCCCATATAGCTGCCACCTATGTCCAGACCATTCAGATATTGAATCATCCTGTCTGACAGTGTCAGGAACAGCTCAGATGGAAAACATCCCACTGCTTTCCTGGTGTTTTGTGCACAGCAATAACTGAACAGCTGAACACCACACCTACTTACCAGCTTCAGGGAAGAGGGCTAAAAGCAGGCTTGGGTACTTCAGTAGGAAACTGTTATTCTAGGTCAGAGAAGGAAGTGTGCTGTGTCGGAGGAAACCTGACACAGTTGTACTCTGCTGCCTGCTGCCCCTAATTACACCCCTCAGTGGGATCCATCACCTTCAGGTATCTGCAAAAATAGTTTGTGTTCCTGGAGAGCCCAAGGGAAAACATTCTCTCTGCCCTTTCCTATGGCAGAAACATACACACCTGTTGTTAACACAGGATTCTTTGTCACCAACATCTAACTGCTGCTAGGTAACATCTTGCAGACTTAAGGAGAAAAAAAATTACTCTTAAAACACAATGACAGGACTCAAAGAGACAGCTCCAGAATGGAAAGTAGTTGTAGGTAAATTTTTGATAGGGATGTGTGTGTGTGAAATCAGCATGATGGTTTAATCCATTTGCAGTTAACTTATTCAAACTTACTGTTTCCAGTTCCTTATGCGCATCCAGGGCAGTGGATTCCCTGTCAGATTTTTCTTCCACTTTCTTCAAAATATTCTGCAGGGGAGGAAAGGATGAGTTAATGCTGATCCCAGTCTGAGAGCACAGAAAAGTCTTTGCTAGCTTATGAGTTACTTCTGGCCATCAGCCTAATCACAGGAGAGGTGAGAGAGTACAGTGACTCTCACCTCTTGGTTCCTCTTTCTAATTAAAACCTCTTCCCATCTTACCTTATCTCAAAGAGAAATACAACAGGCAGATTCTTATTTTATAAAAATAAATGAATAAATAAATCTATCTAGAGCTGGCACTAATAGCAGCATTACTGGTAATCCCAGTGAGATAAGACCATTTGGGACTGAGCTGTTTCCTCATCCCTAGAAGCATGTTCTACAGAAGAGTCTAGACAAGTTGACAAAGCACAAGAGGAAAACAGCTGACAGTTTTGTCCAAGCCACCATGCTGTGGTATCCCCATGTCCTCCAGCTGTTCTGCATCTATGTGTCACCACCCTAACCATCAGGCAGCTGGATTAATGGACTGTTGCTACCCCTTCTAGCAGCTCAACAAAGTTGCTCCTCAACTCTCTCACTCAGTAAAAGCTATTTGACAAATTCAACACTAATTTGGGGATGGTGTCTGAGTGAAATCTTTTTTCTGTAGTCGTGAAGAATGTCTAACTCTGTGGAAAGGCTTTGCCCAGCTCTAGGGTTGATTGTGGCTGTATCTAAACCACGTTCACAGCTTCTGGAAAAGAAAATTCCAAGAGTGATCCAGGAGACTTTTGTGAGAGAGAGAAGAGCGTAACTCTACCTGCACCAGCAGCTTGAGCCGAGTGATCCTCTGAAAAGGCAGAATCAGGAAGGAAGAAAAGGACAGGCCTTTGCACTTGGGATCCAGCTCCAGCTGTGAGATCACTTCCCGGAAAGCTGGTTTGTCCTGGCTGAGAGGAGAGACAGAGAAAGTGAGGACTTGGAGTGCTACCTTCCCTGGGACTCTGGTATATGGCTGGTGACCCAAAAGCAGCTTAGTCCCAGAGACAGCATCTGCCATAGGAGAGAAGAGAGAAGGAGGGGACTGAATGTCTCTAGGTGTATTTTAGTTTGACTGTAAAACTATTTATAGTGTTGGGGGAGGGAAAAAATAGACTTCTAATGTAGAAGCCATGGTAGTGTTCACATGTGTTCATATCTAGCTCAGCAGCACACACTGCGTGCGTAGGTGTGTGTGAATGGGGTGTGTGTCCAAGTAAATGACTCAGAGGCATAATTATATATTTTTACACAGTTGGAACTCTGTGACAAGGTGAAATTCACATAGTCATAAGAACAAGACAAGCCACAAAACAGCTCAAGCTTGGATATTCCTTGCTGCTTAGCTGGAGGCCTTTCCTGGGGGTTTTCACAGGAGATGAGGGCATGGCTGTGCCATGGACAAGGCTGCACAGAGCAATCTTGGAAGGCCCAGCTGCCACAGTCAGAGACAAAGCTTCCTGGCAGCCCCAGGGCTCTAAGGAAGGCTTGCACTGCTGGAGTCCTGACTAGTAGAAACGGCATGGAAGCAAAGAGGTTGCTAATGGTACAAAACCTGTCTGTACTGTGTGTTCCTCACAACATCCAAAAGTGCTTGGCAGTGCTTCTCCCTGCTGCAGCAGCTCCTCGTGTGATGGTGTGACTAACCTGCATGTGTCTGAGGAACAGCCCAGTGGGGGGAACTGTGACACACCTCAGGCTTTGAGTTCATCCCAGTGCTGCAAAATTCTTATGCTAGTTGGGAGCCTGATGAAGGGAGTCTGTTCAATGTATTCTCGCAGACAAAAAAAAATGCTGCCCTCTGACTTCACACTTAGGAACACCTCGGTCTCAAACAGGTCCTTTTCAAGCTCAAGTAATCCAGCCTATTGCTGCTTTGCTTCTGAGTGTTCAGCCAATGTCTGTAGGCAAACTGTTTCTGTTCTGTAGCTGCACTGCTCACCTCTGACTGAAAGAAACCCTGCCGTCCCCTCCTTCTGGAGAGAACAGCTGGCCAAGCTCAACAGAGGCCTCTTAAAGTGTTTTTTTTCCCCTCAAAAGCTGGAGAGTGGGGAAAGAAAAGGATTAGGGATTGTTACACTCCCCTGAACCATCTACTGCTACAGAAAATACATTTCAGCATGTGCAATGGGCTGTCCTGAAAGAATCCAGGACATTGTAACTAAAGAAAAATTAATTCTCCTGTTGAAAGACAAGCTTGTAGGGCACTCGTTGTTTTGAGCTGGTATCAGAGAATTCCTTCTGGACTAAAAGACTTGCTGAACTTGAAAAATACTATAAAAATATCTTGGATTATGTCCTCAGGCCTAGGTCTGTGAGTGTAACACCACATTGTGAAGAAAATAGCTTCTTTTTTTCCCTTTTAAGAAAATTCTGTTGTTCTGAAAAAGAATTCATTATCAAATTTGGGAAGGTCAAATGCCTTCCTGAAAAGCTTGAGAAAAACAGTGATTCTTGTTGTTATCGGAGATCTATATTATATTCTTGGCCTTTCATCTCTTGCCTCTACTGGCAGTTTAAAAATATGTGCATTTCACAAGCACATGGCCCTGTGTACACCACAAGTACTTCCCACAGCTGGGAACTGCTGGCTCTCAGTTTACTTGCAACGTTACCTGCATATTTCATAACCCCATCTATAAAGTCTTTAACTGTGTTTTCTTTTTATAGCTGTAGTGAGAAATCAGTGAAGTGGGAAATCCTTTTTCTGTGCTACCTAACCCTTGCTCATAAATATCAAAATTACAACTAAATCTGTGGCCTGTACAATTATGCAAAATAACTCAGCAACAAGAACTAGAACTCACAGAAGCTGCTTGTAAGTTCTCTCCTGGTAGGTCTGGTTGGAGACGTAGGTGATGTACACGGAGAAGTGACTGATTGTGTGCTGGTAGACAATGTCACACACGTCCGAGATCACGATGTTCTCCTCCACCCGCTGCTCCAGGTCCAACAGGAAGCTACATGAGAGAGCCAGCACCCATATTAATGGTGGCCTGTCTATCCCAGGCAGTTCCCAGGAGAAGTCAGCTCCTCTACCCCTCTACAAGGGAGTTTAGCTAAAGCCATTGCTTGCACTGCCATGCAGCAGTTGCCTTACCGCTCGCTGACAGCCATGACATCCAGGACATTGGAGAAGAGGATGTGTGCCTCAGATGGGTGTAAGATCTTTTTCAGACGCTCATTCTCCATGAAGTGAGACACCAGCAGATTCAAACTCTTGTAATATGAGGCTTCTGAAGTAACCAGCTCAAACATGGCCTGGGGGAGAATCCCAAGAAGGAAATCAGCAGGTACCATCTACTTCTTCAGAGAGGTACTTATGGCATTAATGAGAACATCTGTGCTGCACAGCCATGGCCCTTGCACCCACCCTCCAGGCCCAGAGTACTGGCAGAGGTAAGCCCACAGTGCATTTGCCATGTGTTACACAGGAGAGTGACTTAAAGGGGAAAGATTTTCTCCCTCAACCATCAGCCCTGACCCAAAGGAAACAAGAGCGGTCACTGTGCAAGTGAGGCTCCCTGGTCAGCCCTGGCCATACACTTCCTGACCCAATTCACACAGGACGAGGACAAGACACAGTAGTCCCTAACTATTACCATAAATTATAAATAATCTCAAACTTGAGCCTTTGCTTATCCTGTTAGAAAACTCTGGAGCAAAGCCTGTCTTCCTCAGGCCAAGGATGTGGTCTGTGGAAGCAGAAAGACAAATTAGTGGTTTGGTTCAGAGATAAAAATCAATTTAGTGAGATGAAGATATAAAGTCTTCTGCCCACAGTAGGTGACACAGGAAGAGTCTACTATTGCCACACAGAGCTCCCTTACTCTCTGGGCAAGTCTTTGTTGTCTTCATTCAGAGGTAGATACAAAAGGTGGTTATTATAAAAATATTGAATCTATTAGTTTAAGTAAGAGTAACTGGAGATTCTCACAAGAGCTTCAACACATTGAAAAATAGTTAGATCCTTCAGGCATCTCTTGATGAAGGTGTATCTTGGACTCCTTGTCCTGGGGCTGGCTCATGCTGCCACTACTGAGAGAGGAACCTTTTTGTAGCTCAGTGAAAGTCTCACTTTCTTGAATCTAAAGCTGCTCCTGCCCACAGCTCCTCTGCTGCACCCTGGTGAGGGGGAGCTGGCCAGGCAGGGCAGGTGCAGGTCTCTAAACTCTGCCAGCTTCCAGTGGCTGCAGGGGCCCAGCTACAGCCAGGGACATCCAGTGGAGCTGCAGGTTCATGCAGGATTTTTTGTGCTGTACATAAATTAATGTATCTTCTAAATTAGCTTAGGGTGTGTCTTGTTGCTTGGTTGTTGTTTGTTGGTTTTTAATTTTTAAAGAAATGATTTTAAATTCTCTGCTGATCAGTTTTTGGCCTTTTCCTGGAAATATCACTGTGCATCACAGGAGAACCTGAGGTAGAGACCTGGGTTGTGTCCCTGACATTGTGCTGCAGTCCAAGGTCTAGGAGGATGGGCACTGCAAGGAGGGACTGTTACTCAATCCAGAGCTGCTAAAATAGCAGTTGAAGTGATGTGTCAGCTCTTTGCAGGGTTGGTAGCCTAGGAAATATTCCCAGTGGGCAGTTAAGTCAAACAGGTGGTCCTTTCCTGCACCAGAGAAGGCAGCTCAGCCCCCAAAAGGGAGACAGCAGAGGGTGTGGATAGGCGTGAACTCAGTCAGTGTCAATGGTACAGAGTGTTTAAGGGTGCTGGATTTTTTTTCAAGGCCAGATTCCTAATGAGAAAAGTGGAGGAGTATCAGCTCAACTTCTTCCAACACCTTTACTCAGACACTTGGTGAACCTGAGAGAGAACCTCTCTCTTTCTACGTGACTGGCTCAGTCCCAAAAGCAACTATTACAGCTTTAACTGTACCTTTTTATTTGCTAAATGAGAGCAGAAGTGGAAAGAGGCAAAGATACAACAAACAGCGAGACAAGACATGTTGGGACAGTTTGTCCCTACCAAATATCCTGTAGATCTACCCCTACAACCATTTTGCACTGTAGCTTTCCAGACACTCCAGGAATTTTTTTTCTGCCGACTTTGACTGCAGGATTGTCATGAGAGCCAAGATCAAGATCTGCCACTCTACCACAGCCTTTAAACCTTCCCCTCTAAGGTTTGCTCTCTCTCCGAGGTTGCTTCCTGGTCTGGAGGAGCCCCTTTGCCTATGTCTGGAGAAATTAATTTGCGTGTGTTTGCTGTTCATCATAGCAGAGAGTCCATGGGCAAGTGCATCCTAAAGAATAATTAAATTCATGATGAAAATATCAGTGCACAGGGTTCTGATTTAAAGGAGATGTAAAGAGCATCTTCACTGGTCAGGACAAGCTTTTGAAGTGTTCACAGCATGTGCAAGGTGCTAGTTTCCTAATTTTTATTGGAGTTCCAGCTGGTCCTCTGCAGACCCAAAGTACCTGCTCCAAGGATCCCAGTCAGATGTTTCCATTTTGGGTAGAATTGTGAACATTCTAAACTGGCACTAAACATCCTCCCATGGGATGCGATGATGTGATCCCTGTGCATAAGTGAACTTTGCTGGCTCTAAGCAGTCACCAGAAAAAAGGGCATCAGCCTCTGGTCTCAGAAGTGCAAAAATGCTAGAAAAAAATTCTGAACTAAATGTCAGTTGATATATTACTATCTTCTTGAGTCTGACTGAAACTATTTCTTGGAAACATGACCAACACTGTTCCATCAGTCCTCTGGGGCATTAACTTCATGAACTCTCATAACCACGTAAAAGCTATGCTAATCATTTTTATTGCTTGTGTTTTGGCAGAGAGGCTGAGAAAGGAAGAGATGTGAAGCCTAAGGAAGAAGGAAATGAAGATAAAAAAATGAGAAAAAATAAGAGTCATCAAAGACAAGATGAATCCTCCAGGCTAAATTCCCACTGAGACAATGCTGTATTTTATTACATAGATTGGAAATATCTGTTCCTGATGGCCCTGCTCTTCACATAACCCACCAGGTAGAAGGGGGAGTCCTGGTCTAGGCAGGATGTTGTTCTGACTAGATGCCACAGCTTTGGCTGTGATCAACTCTCAGACCTCGTTCCCTTCACAGGGTCAGTGCAGTAAGTCCAGCACAAGAGCTCCCTGAAGGCTTGGAATCTAAGATTTACTTAATTAAGGAGATTAAATTAAGTATTTCCACGGCATTTTTGTGAAAATGCAACAAAAAAGAATGATTGCCTGCCTGTTAAATGTGCTTTTCCACACAGAGACTGTGCCATCAGTGCACACAACTTCTGCTTGAACAAAGAATATTTTCAGAGCAGCAGCTCTCTGATCCAAATTCACACCATAGGTGCAGATTAGTCTGTCTCTGCCCCTTCTTCTAACACCAAAGTGACCTGAATCCAAATAATTACTAGCAAAGACTTGTATCAAAGCTCATATATCTCAGCAAAAATGGCTCAGTTCAAAGATTGAGAACACTTTGCTAAACTATTCACAAATTGTTTGGGGTGAGTTCTACTCAGCTCAAAATCTCCTTAAACAAAGAAGATAAACAGGGTGTAGGAAAATCATGGAACTGTTTAGTTTTGAAAAGGCTTCTAAGATGGAGTCCAATCATAATGTAATCAATACAGTTAGTAAGCAGGAAAGGTCAAAATGAAGAACCTATAAATACAAGGAGAGACTAAAAGGAAGAGAACTGAATTAGGAAAGAGGAATAAACCACAAAAAACCATAGCAGTATCTAATTCAGGCTCATGCTGAAAGAACTTTCACAGATTAAATGTTATTTCTCTGGACTGCTATCTCTTCAGAGCTCCATGCATTGGGGACAGAATCTGTTCTAATGTAATTCACATGTAAGACAGGGAAGTGTGTTCTCTCCAGGACTTTCTTCCTCCTGCTACATACATGTGCCTGTCATTCCTTCCACATTGACTCCGTGTCAGAATCCAAACAGAATTTCTTTTGGCTTGTTCTTCTTGCATCATTATATTTTCTAGAGTTAAAAGAAAGCCGTTGGTCATTCAAGTTCTGCTCTGCTTGATGTTCAACACATGTCCGGGTAATTAAAAACTACCCTGTCAATGACTTAGTCACTTGTAATATTCCAGTAGCACATGATTCTTGTATTTCCCTGACCTCTGTAGTCTGTACCATGTCTTTTACATTTCTTTTGTTCTTCCTCTCTCTGCATTTGCAGCCACATTTTCCAGTTCTGTTTCATATCTTTCTGCTTTTGCTTGTGCTTCAGATGGAGAAAACTGGTGTGGCAGAGGCCATTGCTGTCTGAATTCTGTTTGAGTTTCCGGGGTTAATGGGCTGTGCTGCAACATTTTTTTTTTCTCTGAAATTGCTGAAAGGTGGATGTGGATTTGGGGAGGGAGGTTTGGTTTTGGTTTTGTGGCTTTGGGGGATTTTTTTTATCTTCCTGAAACTCCATTTTCTGGCTCATTCGTTCCAATGGGGGCAATTACAAATTGCCTTCCATTGCTCTTCCAGGCAAGTTTCTTGTTTTGATGCTTGAAAAACACCTGTGTCTTTTTTTTCTTTTTTTTTTATCTTGCATTGATAGGCTGCTCAGCAAAATTCAATCTTTGCCAATAACAAAGATCAGATTCTTCTTCTTGTTCTTGTTCTTGTCCTTTCCCTTTGAAGATCACAGCAGATGAGAGACTTTTTCTCTGGCTATTCAAGCCCTGCTCCATGACAGCTCCAGTGATGTTCCCTTCCTCATCTGTGAACAGGAGCGTCAACTTCCCTTGCATTTCTGTACCAGTATTCCTCCTTGTGGTCTAAATAATACTTTTTTTCTACTCTTCTTGGCTGAAAACCTGCAAGCTCTCCTATTCTCTGTGTTCACCAGAGCACTGAAGATAAAATGTGTCAGATAGGTATGATTTTGTCCTTAAGAAGTTTATTCCATAATTTCTGCCATCCTGTACTTCAGGACAATTTCTCCAATTCTCCTTCATGAAGTTGAACATTTTCCATTCACTAAATCAAGCCCTCATGTACAGCTCACAGTTCACACCCAACTTGAGCAGGTTCCAGCACCACAGCAGCAAGCAGTGCTTACTTTTAGCAAGGCTGGATTCAACATCATCTCTTCAGTTGCCTCAGTGATTTCTTGAGCCCTCCTTGTTTTCTGTCCTTGACTCCCCTCACAAAGCAAAGCCTCCACTTTATCTATTCAATGTTCAGCCAATTTCACAGCTTTCTGGCTTTGAGCAATTTCATAATCTCTTACTGTGCTAATCCCAGAACAAACAGGAAGAAATTTCAGCTGTGAGAAACCAACATTGGAGAAAGCACAGCCCTTCTTTAAGGCAGCACCGTCCCATTCTCCATCTGCTTTATTTCTCTTGTTATTTAAGCAGAGAGGAGAAAATTGAGCACACTTAATGTTGGGGTTTAGCAGCACAGATATTTTTTCCTTAAAACACCTACAGGTAATGAATGTAACTAAACAGAAATGCCAGGCTTTGAAATCTATACTGCACATTTTAAATATTTCTCTGTAAAAAGACTCTTCATTTTGAAGCAAAAAGAAAAACTTGTAATTTTTCAGATGCCAGATTTTTTTTTTTAATGCTGGCTTTTGGGCATACCATGTCTTGCCAGGTAAACAGAATGAAACTGATATGGAAATAACCAGGGCAGAAGAAGAATATGGAAAAGCAACAAATCATTTCAGTCACCTTCAGCTCTAACCCTGACTCACTAACAGCCTGTGCTTGCCAGCCCAAGCTACTGTGTATAAACATGAGTGCCTGCCAGTAAGGGTGTGAGCAGCACAGCCCTGCCCATCACACCCTGGGGTGCACAGGATGAGCCTTTCCATCACAGTGAAGTTACAGCCTTGGCCAGGACTGGCACAGGACACACAAGGTGTTCATCAGTGAGGATTGTGCAAGTCCAATAAAACTCAGAGGGCACTGCTCAACCCTGAGATGTTCTTAAGCATGTTGGGTACAATCTCATGGGCCAGAGATGAACAGATACACTGCCACAACCACCTCACCAGAAGCAATCCTGGCACAGGAATACAGGTGGACTCACAGGACGGAGTCCATTGCAATGCACATCACGCACTAAACAAGGCTTATCATCTCCACTGCTGGCTGAGTGCAGTGCTATTCACTGATAAAGAGAACTCAGGCTCCCCACACTCTCCAAAACAGCAACAAGTTGTAAGTTGCTGTGCAACTGATGTTTTCATTACTTGTGTGGCAGCTACCCTCACCCACTCCTTTCCCTGTCTCATGCAGCCCTGTAAGTCAACAGTTTTATGACTCTAAAACAGTGATGTCATTGCACTATTTGGCTGAAATGCAAATATAACTGTCATTATTGGTTACTGCTTTGCAATAGACTCTGAGTAGCAACAATTGAGTACGAAAAGTTTATCAATCTCCATGTCTCCTCTCTCCATTAATGCCATCATATTCAAAACCTTACAGTTAATGGTTGAATTCTTCTAAGATTTCTAGTGGAAAGTGTGTGTCCTGCTAGTAAATTCAGAAGAGGACTAATGTGCACTGGAACCAAAAGCTCTATTGTAAAAACCTCCTCATCATCCCTCTTCCTTTATAAATTGCTTCTAAAGCTGAATCAGAAGAGGGAAAAGTTCTTTTTGCTACAAGTAATGTCCTGCAGCAATAGAACATACAGCATATAGAACAACACCTGTAGTTGCACAAAAGAGTGAGTGGTGCCAACCAGTGCAATGCAGAAAATACAGAAAATACCCAGCAGGGCAAGGCTTGTCTGTGACTGCTGCGAACCTTTTGGGTTCTATATCTTGATAATCTAACTTAACTCACTCTCCCTTTTTAAAGCAGCAAGAGTTAAGAAGCACCCTGCCTTCCCCCATTACCTCCTGCAGCTTGATCTCATCTGGCTGGAGGATGCTGAGGACACCACTGCTCCGGATCTCGGGAAGATCCTGCCATAAGTTGAACCTGGAGTTGGAATTCCTCAGCAAACTGATTTGTGGTGGAGCTTTGTTTTCGGTTGTATTCGTAGGCTCTGCCTCTGATGGGGTTTCCTCACTGGGTGAAGTCTCCTCAGGGTCTGTCTGTGAATCCTGCAGGCGCCTGGTTTCAATCTCCTCACGTGTGGATTTATCTCGGTATTCCTGGTACAAGAGCCCTAGGAGGGAACATAAGAGGTCTGAGAGGTTACAGCTGAATGAGAGAGTAGAAAAGTATTGTGGGAAAGGACAATTGCTTTGTGCTAGTTCACCTCAGCAGAGGTGAGAGAGATCCCTTCCGTGCAGAGCCAAAGCCAATTACAGCATTCCTATTTCAGCCAGAAGTGGAAACTATAAATGGAAGGCCATTTCTAAATCTAAAGTGTTGTCAACAATCTGCTCTCACAAAACATCTAGTAACACAGTCAGATGAAACCACGATCACTCAGAACACGTTACTTTCCAGGCTGTTAGAAGTCTTTTAAACCTTGATTTTCTGTCATATTACTATGTTACAAGTTATATAGGTTGAGATAGATGTTTAATCGTGTTTCTGGAAAGTAATACTGCATACGTTGAAACGACTCTAAATGAGCAATTCACTGTCCATGAATATCCTTAATGAGGAAACACTGAGCTGCTGTTAAGGCAGGTGAAGCTTTGGGACCAAAAGCTACAGTTGCTAGTTTGTTCTGGTATTGACTTTGTGGTTAGCCTTGGACATGGTCCTTAATAGTCTCCTTTTTTCCTTCTCAGTCTCCACGATGATTGAAGATAGAAAATTAACATTCAAAAGGTACCTGAATGCTACAGCACTAAGGAACAGGCTCTGAATTCACACCATCTGGCACCACATCAATCACACAAGGTGTCTTCTGAGGTTCCATTACTAACTTCAGGTATGGTTGAAATGGCCCCCACCCCTGATTTCAACTGATAGCATGAAAAAAGTAGGAATCCTGACATTCCTTGGCCATCTTTAGAGCATCCTTTTTCTCTTTTGAACTATCCCATTTCTCTTTCTGAACCATCTGTAGGACCCCAAATTTTAATTGCTTGAATATAAAATGTAATTTAGCAGATATGTTTAGATGAGAGTGCATGAGCATGCTCCGAACCACTCTCCTTCCTTACTGAAACTGAAGAAGCACATTATCTCCCCTGGTTTATACTTGAATTGCAAAGTGTAACATGAATGAATAAAGAGAAAAAGCCTTTGATATAAAAAAAAACACACTAAATAATTTATTTTTTCTGAATCATGCATCATCATGCATTCATGATATTTAATCTCAGAAGCAGATTCTGTGTGTAGTAAGGTGAGAGACAGCAGGGTCAGTAGTTTGTCTAGGGAGGGTAGAAATGTGGGTGTTGCTGCTTATTAAAACTCTGTACCAGTTCCCACAAGCCTCTGTACCAGTCACTGCTAAAACTATATGGGAAATATGCTGGGGGAAAGTGCAGGCACAAGGACAGCATTGCTGCAATCTGCGAGTGTATCCTGTTATCTGTTCCTCCTGGAAAGATGTTCAACACTGGATTAAAATAGCAGTAAGGGTAGCTGTGCCTAGGAAACCATACAGTCTTCTGTTAGCTTCCTACACGATACTGAGCAGAGGAGACTTCCCTTGAAGTTTGCATGCTGCTGCCACTTATGTAATTCCTCTCTGCGTCAGCTAGGCTTATATGGCTTTCCTAAGCATCACTGCCTGTTTTTCAGCATCAATAAGGGTGCTGAGGATGTAGCAGGGTGGAAAGGCTCCTCCAGGAGTGGAGTGGAGCACCTGCTAAACGTGAGCTGCTTTCAGTGGGACTGACCTGTGCACTCAGCCTGTGCTGGAGGGCTCTGAGTCCTTTTGCCCCATGGAGGGCTGGGAAGTAACACCCTGCAGCAGAGTGGGTTGTGCCTGACTTGAGAGAAAACACACTGGGAAGCTGAAGAGTAATCTACTTTACTCATATTGAAAATAATTATACTTGCAGTGTTGACTGTACAGCCATGTTGTGCTGGTGGGTCTGCTTTGCAAGTCAGAGGATATTTCCTGTGACAGGGGTTTAGGATCCCTTGCGCAGATCTGGAGAGGAGCTCTTTAAAAAAGACCCTTGAGACTATTTCCCCCTTGCTTCTAAAGAAATAAAATCCAGATAATGAAACTTGATTTTGTTTCCACGTTCCCTGACTGACCAACTAAACGGATAAGACCCATGGAGCCGTGAGTGGCAAAGGCAAACACAGACATGCAGAGATCTGACTGATGAAAAGCACCCACCGTCAGCACTCCCTTGGAAACGACAGCAAGGTAAAGAGAGCTAAGGAGATACTGCCTGAAGCTCTACCACAGAGAGCAGGATGGGGAGAAAGCAGAAACATGGTACCAGGAGAAAGATGAAAAGCAGGTAGATGTTTAGGCAGAAGGGTAGGAAGAAACAAGGAGGGTTGTGCCAGAAAGGATAAAACGTATCCCAGCTGACTCGGTCTAAAAGGTCTATTCATATGTCGGTAAAGAGCTTACAATGGGTAGAGAAGTGACTTAGATGAGAGTGAGGGAGAGAAGCTATGCCAAAGCCTCATCCAGATGGAGCAGGAGATTGCCACAGCACAGGACAGGTAACAGACTCAAGGTTAGGGAACAGGGTTTTGACATGTTGAAAGGACAACAATACATCTGGGAACTGAATGAATGTGCAGAAAGAAGCTGTTAAATGTTGCATAGTTGAATGTGACTCATATGGATATAATGATTTAGTAAATGAACAAGTACAAAATGTCAGAGACCTGTACAAGCTCCCTTCATTTCTTACTGCCCCAACCGCCCCTACTGGTTACCCTACAGGTTAACCCTGTGGTCAGAGCATTAGTTTGGTGTTATCTGTTGACTTTAGCATTTAAGGCTGATCTTCCTAAGGTGGTTACACAGTTTTTATAGCATGTAACAGACTTTTCCCTTTCTGTTTATTCCATTTAATTTTGCTGTCACAGTCTCCCTTGCCAGCTCTCTCAAAACCTGGGAGGGTAATTGAAAAACTAGTTTCTAATTGTGGAAATCCTCGCCTCAGAGAGTTAGCAGCGCTCTTAAAGTAATCGTTATTACATTGAAAGCTGTGCAAAATCTCAGGAGGCCCAGAGACGTTTCCTCTGAAATTCTCCGCTCCAGTTTCGAGCGACAAGTCCACTGATGCCTCAAAGGCAGGAGGGAGGGAAGGGAGTGAGTGTTCTCCAGCCATTTGATGTAACATCTCTGTTAGGGAGAAGTGTAATATCTCTGGTTGTCAAAACCTTTCTCCTCTGTGAAGGTACAACAGACCTACTTGCATTTACACTGATGTGTGCAGAGCTTTTGCACAGCTTCTCTCTAATATACAACATACAAAAATATATACGAATATAGCAACTGGGTTGCTTTGAACTCCTGCTGGTTTTAGTATTTTTATCTCATCTATTAGCTGCACTATTTACTGTCCCAGTAAACTGACAATGTTTTGACACATCTCCCTCAGGAGATTAGTATCTACACAGCCAAAAGCAGATAACAGATTTGGCAACACCCATGCAAATTGTTCACCTTCCTCCAGAAGGCCCCAGACTCAGCTGGCTTGTCTGACAGATGCTGGTACCTGTCACACCAGCCTCCTTCCCCAGCACCGTCCCAGTGGCATCAGGCACACCAAGAATCAGTCTTGCCTGCCACAACCTGCCACCAAACAGCAGAGACAGCGTAAGAAACCTCCTCGTTCCTGCCAGGGAGGTTTGCTTTGCTGTTCATGAGAATTACCTACCCAATTTTCCCATGCTAAGTGCTACATTCCTGTCCTTCAGATTCAAGTATGTTTGTTTCGTTTCCTGAAACTCAGCAGGACTGTTTAAAAACAAAGCTCCTATACTTCCACCACAAACCCTGCCTCGCAATGGGGTTTAATTTTGCCA